>CATIWR010357775.1:0-22785 GCA_949677035.1 Omphalea diandra
AAAAAAATATACACAAAAAATCCAAAAATAAAAATTTTTTATATAATTTTATAATAATTATAATTTAATATATATATATATATATATATATATATATATATATATATATATATATATATATATATATACCACTAAACCAAATTAATATGTAACTTCTCCTAAAAGAATTAAAGAAAATTTATATAAATCATTAACATTAACATTTTTGATATGATGTAACAATATAATAAAATATTAATAATATACAGTAAAATATAATGTAATATTGCTTTCAATCTCATATATATATTTATATAAGGATACTTTTTATTCTCTTTTTTAGTAGAAATATTAAAATAATAATAAAAATAATATATTTTAATCATTATTTATTATTTTTAGTAAAATTAAAATTTTAATTATCCAACACCTTTGTTTCATAGATGCAACTACGTCCTCTAATTCAACATAAAGTTCGCACTGATAGTCTATCAACTACTATTCATTTGTTCTCAAGATTGGTAAACAAAAATTTTGTTGATCTTATTTTAATAAATTCAAATTGCATTAATTTAATTTATCATAATTTTAAATATAAAAATTAAATAAACTAAAATATATTAAATTGAAAATTTTCTCTTTATATATATATATATATACACACACACACTCGTGCTACAGAGAGAGAGATTTAAATTTCATTAGCTCAGATTACTGAGTATTTTTGATAATGCAGTTTTCAATAATTGATTTTATAGTAGAAATTGCAAGAATTTTTAAATATGAATTTTATAAATAAAAAATGATTTTAAAAATTAATATTGAAAGATTTTTTCAATAGCTATTAAATTAAGTTAATAGTATAATTTGATAAAAAAAAGTTTATTTTTATAAACATATAAAAATGTTTTTAAAATTTAAAATTTTGTATTTAATAAAAACATTTTATTAAAAAATTTTAATAAAATCAAAACTTTGGTGGGCTATGATCCAGTCACTGGCCCAACAAAATAAAATGGAGAAAAGTACACTAATCGCTCTAACGACCTCTTAAACCTCAGGCTTTCTCCTCCCCTAAAGCTCTCAGCTCCTTCCATTTGCAGTGGGTGCATACACACTGCATACGCATACACTACACATTAGCATTTGGATTTGATTCTTCCCTTTCCGTTTCTCCAATTCAAAAAGATTCAATCTTTCTCTCTTTATTCTTCAGGTAATCTTCTTCTCACTTTGATTTCTTGCTTAGACTTTGAATTCCATCCTAATTATTATAACAATTTTAATGTCTCAAAATCTTCTCTTTATCATACTTATTTACATATACCCATCTGAATTCTCTTATTTAGTGTCTCTTTTATTTTACATCAATATGTGTTATCATGCAGGTATCTGACTCAATCATGTTTATGATAAGATTTTTTGGGCGAACCCTCTTTTCAGCTGCTAAATCTGAAACGTCTGCTGCTGCTGCTGCTACTCGGCCTGCGCGTAATCCTCTTGAGGAGTTCTTTGAGGCTGATAGGAGCCAGGATGAGGATAAACCTATTGTTTATGGTATAAGACTCTTTATTTCTTTTTTGTTTAATTATTGTTGATTGATTATAGGCTTATATCATTCATTGCTTTAGATGTCTGGCAAGACATTGGTTTATAAACTAAAGAGGTTAGTATTTGGCATATGAAATTTGAACTACGGGTCAAATTATTCTGATCATACTGATGTTTTTAAGCTACAATCATGATTTATCTCACTTACACTCTTCATCAGTTTTAATTCTAAAGAAAAGAAATTATATGGTGTAGAAAAATGTTCAAATTTGCATACTTGATATCCTACAGTCATTTAGTTTGAAATTTGTCAGAAAGGAACTCCATGTTGCTTTAGAGTGGGATATCTGTTTTTTTCCTACCTATTGGTTGGTTGCAAGTATGATGCAACACTTGGAAATAAAATTTTGTGACGGTATTATTAATTTTTGCCAACCCTCACTGTTTTTGTATTTTGAAAATAAATGTTTTTGTTAATATTGGAGATCTACTTGCATTATACATATTGTAACATTGTTCTTGATAGTCCAAGGGAAACTTGTACTGTACCTGCCTAAAGGATAGGGCCGAGGTAGATAAACCATGACCTTGCCAGTAGTCCATTATGCATTTTCCTTCCCTCTCTCGCTTTGATAAAATGTTAATAACATGTTTATTTGTTGTATTATTATTTATAATTCCTTTGATGCTCTACTTTACTTTAACATGCCACTGTTAGATAAGGAAACTTGGACATATGGATGATACTTTAAAACCAGTAATGGAAGTCAAGTTGTACTCTTTGATAACCTTTAATTGATACTAACATGTGAATCTAAGCAGCATGTTTGAATCCTGCAATGTTATATGATTCTGTGCCCCAATACTCAGTGATCCATATGCATACATTTTCTATGGGAATTTTTATGGGAATAATAAATGAAGTTCTGATTCTGGTCCTAATTCACGTGGTACCCAATAATAAGAGTTCTGATGTATAATTAGCTCCAGAGTATTGTTATTCTTTTGAAGTGATATGCAAGATGAAAATAAATGGTCTGAATTAGTCAGTTTCCCTGTGAGAGTAATTATGTTTTATTTTATGTTAAAAGAAGAAAGAAAATGTGTACTTGAAATCATTGCACCAAATATCTGTTTTTCTCTATAAAATTTACTGCTGGCAGGACGAAGTTGGAAAGCTTCTGAACTGCGCCTGAAGTCTTGGGATGATCTTCATAAGCTATGGTATGTTCTATTAAAAGAGAAAAACATGCTGATGACTCAACGCCAGATGCTTCATGCCCAAAACCTACGATTCCCAAATCCAGAGCGCTTACCCAAGGTATACCTTAGTTTCTTTGCTTGTAATTTGATAATTGATGTAATATAGAAAGTGTCTAACTAGTGTGAATGATATGACAATTTACTGTTGAACTGTGAACTGCAAAAAGGAAATGTGTTACTGGTCAGGCTACTTGCATCACCTGAAGATGGTTTGTTTCTGGTTTTATAATGTTGTCTGAGGAGTTTTTTCATTAGATGAAAATATCTAAGATTTTGTGCTTGAACTTAAGGTTTATGAATATTTGCTATTTTTTCCATAGCTACTAAGTGCATGACTACAAGGCTCATTGAGCCCTCGCGCTTCGCAGGCTTTGGTGAGGGTTAACATATTCAGCCTTCCCTTGCTTTGCAGGAAGTTTCCCTGGTTTTGCCTTAGACTTTCAGGTTATGTTGCAGCAACCTTAACATTACACCAAGTCTCAACCCCTCATATTAAGTCTCCCAATGAAATGAAACAATAAAAAACACTTGAAGAAATTTAGAAACTAGGAACTTTTAGCAAATAAAATTTGATCTCAGTAGATATGTTCTCGTTTTTCACTTAGGAAGCCAAAGGATGGACATTTGGTTTGGAAAAGATAAAAATTATAAGTCTGTTCCACTGATTGATGTACTGAAATCCTCTACTGATCTAAGCTTTCAGAGAGCGATTACTTCTTCCTACGTTATACACATTTTAGCTTGTATTTCATTTCTTAGAAGACTAAATGCCATACCATAAAATAGAGTCACTGCCTTTGTGGCTTTGTTGTTCTGATTGATGCAGAAAATTCACCAGTGGTGTTGTACTTCAGTAATGCTTGAATGACAAAAAGTGTCACTCTGCTATACCGCACTTGAATTGCTGCAAGATTCAAGCAATGTCCAAGTGGTGCAGAGTATGGTGGGTATGTATACCCGTGTTTTGCGTGTGAAGACTGAAAAGTCCCTTGTCTTAGCTGGATTTAGGTGGGAAGCATAATTGAGATATCTGGAGTTGTAAGTTTGTGAAAGCTTCTCCTAGTGGAAGAATCTGTTTCCTTGCTGATCATGGCCATACCAACGGGTCCGTAATGGCCTGGAGGGGATGCCTATCACAGTTTGCTTATGGTGCACATTCTGCTGTTAGCTGTGAGAAATGAGTCCTAAAGTGACTTTGATTTGCTAGTTGAGGCTCAACTCCCAAGTCTTATAGACACTATTTGGCATTTAATATATAAAAGTTATGGTAACCCATCATATTATTATATGCTTGGAATTTTTCAATATCATAGTTTCTGTGTCTTATTTTTGTTTCTTGATTGTTTTTAGTGGTGTTTCTTACATGCCATATGAAGTGCTATAATTGGGATTACCTTTATTTTTCTCTACCTGTCTGTACTTATTTGCAGTTGCTTATTGTGTTTTTCAATGGATGGTGAAATTCAGGTGAGGAAGTCAATGTGTCGGATTAAGCAAGTACTCACTGAGAGAGCAATCGACGAGCCAGATCCCAGGAGAAGTGCTGAGATGAAGAGGATGATAAATGCTTTGTGATAACATCCAAATTCCAAATTGGTGTTTCTTTTTCCAAGCACTGTACCAGTACATTAGTGGGGCGAGATATTGCTGTGTTTTATCGGTGTAAGACTCCATCCTCCTGGTTATTAACCTAGTATCATAATCTTTTGAGCCGAAAAAAAAAAAAAAGTAAAAAAAAACCTAGTATCATAATATCACTGGCAATATGATTGTGAACTTCTGGAAATATAGTTATTGTCCATGAGAATATAGTTGGTGGCAGTGATTAATGAACACCCAACTAGGACTGGTTATGCTGGTGACTTTTCTGTGGAACATTTATATTTGGTTTCCTTTGACAATTTTGTGTTTAATCAAAGGCTCCCCTCCTCCCTGTTTCTTTGTATTTTCTGAAATTGCCTCTTTGCAATGGTCATTTTGCTTTGCCAAGATGTTATGATCCTTCTGTGTTGCTTAATAATATTACTGTTCAGGACAAGGGTCCACCATGAAGCAACTTCTTTGTCTGATGAAACAAAAGTTTTGGAAATCGATTTCCAAGTGATTTTGAATACCACTTGCATTATTGGACTTCCATCTCCAGGGAGTATTCCAGAATTGCTTACCATTGAAAATATGCATTAGTACAGGACCTAGGTTAATATATATATATATATATATAAAATCTTACACGGGTTTGGATATGATTCATACTATTTTTTGGGCATGCATGTGACAGTATCTGTACACCTTCTCAAGCCAAATTGCTCTGAATGACCAAATGAGCAATGGGTGGTTTGGTTTGCATTATTTAGAAAACAAAAGTATATTTTCTACCAACAGAGTGGTATACATGTGTTTTTAGCATTGAAAGCGATAATGTTAGTGATAAGGAGATAAGAGGGCCCCCAATTATATGCACCCCATGTTTATAGTCAGGAACATCGGAAAAAGGGGTTGAGATTGTGACTGCTAGTTCTTAATATCTCGTTTTCAATCCTCTCTTGAAAAGGGTCCTCAGAATGAGAACGCCAATAGCATTCGCAGTGCATGCTACAATGCATTATTTGCATATATGCTTCAGCCATATCAACCATTGAATAGGAGTTTTTTAATCTCAGCCATTGAAAGTAAAAGGAGACAAATGCTGTATTAAGGCATGCGTTGTCAATTGTTGCTTACTTGGCAAGTGGACAGCTACTTATGATGGTTTAATTATGGCCGTCATCCCTCCACGTCTAACTACTAAACTTTATATTCCTCTATATTTAATTTATAAGTTTAAAATATTTATACTTTTATTTTATGGGTAATTTTTTATACTTGTCATGCATATAATAAACTCATAAAATAAATAATCTTTGAATTATAATTTTTTATGATATGTTATAATAAAGTAACTTAAAAGACATTACTTATTTTCGTTTCTATGTACTTAACATACTTTTTAACAAAAATTTTCTTGATTTAAGAAATTGTTATTATAAATCAATAGTATTATAAGTATAAAGCAACTAAACAATACCTTCTTATAATTTACGTTTAGTATTATTTCATTTTTAATATATTAACATGTATAATATATGTTACAAATAAATTAAGAAAATTTATTAATTTAAAGTTATATATGCAAAAATACTTTTTTATCAACTGTAATTGTTTTTCTTCCTTGCATATAATTATTATTGTAATAATATTTGATCCAATTAATTTACTATGAAACAATCTTATATTTTTTATTTTAAATAATTATAAAAGTTCTCTCTCTCTCTCTCTCTCTCTCTCTCTCTATATATATATATATATATGCACACACCATGCATACTATGTCATTTCAATATGAATTATTATTTTTATTCCTTATTTAATTGAAATATATGTAATTAATCAATATAAGTATTTGTTTTTGCCATTGATAAATTAAATTTCTTTTTTGTTAAATCAATGATAGAAGCATATTTTAATGAATAGCTAATGCTTTGTATTATAAACCTTTTCCCTATGGTGAATTTTACAATTTAAAATCAAGAATATTCAATTCAATTTTAGATTTTATTTTTATATCAGATTTATTATTACAATTGAGTATGTTTTTTGTTGTATCAAACTGTATGATAAAATTGAATTGATTTATAACTTGAAAGGAAAGAAATCAAGATTTTTATATTAGAATAAGATTGAAATTGAACTAAAGTAAAATTTCAGTATGATGTTGATTCCTAATATGATCTTGCATCAAGAACTGAATTGAATCAAATCAAATCAAATTATATTGATATCAAATCAAGGAATCAATTATATTGAAACTAAATTAGTATAGTAATTTTAAATTTTTTTAAATTTAAGTTTAGTTTACTCGTTTTAAATTGAGTATCTATTTCTTATTTTATTAGGATTGAAAATCTTGTATTTTACATATTCATACAATTGAGTTTTTGGATTTTCAAAATAGTGTGAAAAGAAGTACTTCAAATTATTGTTATTTGACTCAAATTTATTCTTAAAAAATCGAAACATTTTGGATTATTTGTTGAGATGGACAAAATTTAAAAAAATCTCTAAAATTATTTCAATATTAGACTTTTTTGATTGAAAATTAAAATGAATCAAATAGAGATATATGTCTTAATTAGATTTAAAAAATTAATATAGTATGTCACTGAACATCTAAGAGAATAGAGAGAGTGAATTGATCTTTTGTCATTTTTGTACACTACACATACTTTTATTTGATAACCAATCGGTTGCATTGAGTGATGAAATTCAACTAAAGATGACAAAATTCGCTAGTCGATGTCTTTTGAAGAAAAAGTATTAGTAATATTTCAACTTGTATTTTCACTGACGTATGTATGAATGCATTAAATAAGAGAGATGTGGCTGAGCAGCTGAGGATACTGCCCCATTTTGCTACATCAATGAGCCTTAGTTCTGAATCTTCTCTATGTTTTGTAGCCCTTGGAAAGAGGCTTATTTGGCTGTTTTCCAGTTTAATAATCAATATTTAATGAATTAGTGGGCGGGGTCGATTTCTTCCACCACCGTCTAACTTGACCTGATAATGGATGAATAAAATCATTATATATATATATGGTGATTTACAGTAAATAAATATTATAATAGTTGCTGTATAAGATTAGCTCAAATTAATAAATAAAATAAATCATATTTATCTAACAATAAATACCCAACTGCATAGATAATATGAATTATACGGCTGTATCCGTCGGAAGTACAGAAACCCAAATCCTCTGACAAAATATTTAAGTAACTCGTACGTCCATTTTCACCCCATCCTCTAGCGTCAATTGATGACTGGTTAAATCCTACATTACTAGTTCATAAGCTGACATTTACCCTTCCTTTAAGGACAATTCATAATGGCTTGTTCTGCGTATGCTGAATTTTAGTTTATGATCTTTACCCTTCTTCTAGGGTCAATTGAGAATGGCTAATTCTATTCGATTTAATTTGTTTTATTATGGGTCTTGATTTATGGTCAGGATTTTGCTCTTTGAGAGGGTGAACCTATAGAAAAAGATAAATATATACTTTATAAAACTTTTGCTCACATAATTCCCAATTGATATATATAATAGAACATATTTTCGAAAATATATTCATATGATACGAATAAAATTTTAGAAGTGTTTTAAAGTTGGATACTTAAAAAAGAGAAACAGAAAAATTTATTTAAAATTTATAATAAATACTAAAGACTTTAACTGAAAATTTTTCATCCAAAATATGTTATTTATTGGAGTTGCTAAAATTATAAAAATTATAATCAAAATCAAAAGTTCTAAATAAAAAATTTTTATAAAAATATTATTTATTAAAATTAACATAACTACAATATCTTAGAGGCACAGCAGAAAACACTATTACAAATACTTTTATGTAACACCAGGAAAGCATATTTCATTTTTCTTTTTTAAACAATTACATCATTATATATTGAATGATTTTTAGAATGCCTTTGAAAGTGCCTCATTATGTAATTTCATCCATATTTATATGAATTTTATCAATTTTCATATGAAATTTTCTATATTGTAAATTATATATTAAGCAAAAATTACATATTAAAATAGAGAATATGTAAAATTTTTCATATTATATGTCAATTATTCATTTTATTAAATAATTATATAGAACTACATATTGAAATAAAAATATATAATACAACTATATGTACAAACATTATAATTAAAGTTTCTTAAAGTCGCTCTACAAGGCACCATATACTATATAAGGACTGTTAATTAGATCAAATTGATTTATATCAAAATCCTCATAGAGAGAAATAAGTTAATTAATATTTTATAAAATGACCACCATAACTTTCTTTTATTTTTTAATTAAAATCCATCTTTCACTTTTATGTAAAGATTAATATAGTCATAAAATATTTTAAAAAATTACATTTATTGTTTTAATTTGAATCAATTTAATTCAAAAGACACTTTCGATACTATATTGGTATTGGTATGATATATGCTTAAAGGGAGAGGTTCAAAATCCATGTTTTGGTATTTACACAAAATTCAGTATCTCAACAAATTATAAAGCTTTAATAACACATTTTCTTAAATAATAATTATACATATTATAATGAAGTGGGAAGAGTTGAACTAAAGATCTGAAAGAAAGTCTTCGATAATATATACAATCAACCAAACAAAGAGATGTGTTAAGAATAATTATAATTTGCTAGTTATATGACAAAAACAATGAATCTTGTGACAACACTTGTCAATTTGGAAGGCGTTTGTTATAAGACAAAATAAAGAAGGAAGAGGAGAAAAATGGGGGATGGCTTACTCAAGCAAAGAACTGGAAAAATCATTTTCTTGCCAGAAACAGGACATTTACATCATCATTATCGCTTTTCTTTCTTTTGTGTTGGAACAAGTCAGGACAACCTTAACTTCTCCCGTCATGTGCCCACATGTCACTTCAAATTACACTTATGCCCCTCATCATCCCCCCACCCCAAAAAACTACCCTTTTATTCTTGGTCACCCCATCATATAACCTCACACAACTCCTAAAAAGCTAATCCCCCACGTAACGAGATCAAAGTCAACCAATCCCCTTTTTTTTTTTTTTTTTTAAGTCAGTCAACTAATTTATCACCCAATCTAGTCCAGTCATATTTTGACATGATATGTACTCATTATGTCACCTTCCTCACCGCTCCGTATCCCTATCACCTGTCTACCCGTCCTGCCCGATCTGCCCATTCCCTGCTCTAACCAAGTACCCAAAGTACACCCTTTTTCAGTTGCCCTCACTCTCGTCGATTTCTCTATTTTCTCTAATTTTTTCTCTTTCTAAATTGAATTTCCGTCTATTCCGACGATCGGAGCCGGAGCTGGACCGATTGATTGGGGAATCGGATTCGGCAGGGTTGGAATTGGATTGGGGAAGTGGATATAGGGTTTTGGATTGCGGTTGCGGATGGTGGAAAAAGATAAGGGCTTTGAGGTGGATTTAGGGGGTCTGAATTGTTGTAAACAAAAGGGCTTTTGAATCAGGGAGAAGGGGGATTGATGGTACTCGAAGGGGAAAATGCAAGGCTATGCATGGGCGGTCAGGTGAGGAAAGGAAAAGGGGCCGGCATATGTGGACAGGACCCACTCGTGTCGATTCGGTTGTAGCTGGTGATGTTTCCTCCTCCTCTTCTTCGTTTTCTCCGGCTATCTCGTTTTGTAAGGTGATTGTTTTTGTTTTCTTTTTCTCGTCTTATATTGGTTTTGAGAGAACGATTTAAAATTTAACGATTTGGATTTTCGCTGTTGAAGGGATTCTTATAGGTCTGGGATTTTGGTTTTGGGGGATTAAATGATTGAGGTAAAAGGTGGCTTGATCAATTAGGAAGTGGGTCAGTTTTTGTTGTGGGAATTATGTGTTGTTTTGGCTTGCATTCGTGGGGAGTTGGAGGAGTGGCTGGCTTGATTTATATGGGATTGAAGAAAATTTTGAATTTTGGGTGTTTGGACTGGTATCGAAGTTGTGGCTATTTTTGCGAACTAAAAAGGCTTCAACGTGTATTTAGGATTTTGTACAATTGAGACTGGAAAATGGACAATTCATTACTGTATGATTGAAATTGCTATTCGTTCCTCTGAAACATAAATATGGGTCGGTGTTTCATTAGATGATGAGATTCTTAATGAGTAAGACTAACCTTGATTGTGTAATCTACTGCTTCTAAAACTGGCATCCTTTATGAATTTGTTCTGCATTTTTTCTATGTTTGTTGAAGCAATTTCTTATGTTTATTGTTGAGAAAAAAAATGTATTTAGCTTTCTTTTTTCCCCCCTTTTTTTAAGCCGAATCATGTTACAACTGAAGTTCCCCGTTGGCCTTTATCCGACAGGACGGACGCAAGATCAGTGTTGGAGATTGTGCTCTTTTCAAACCACCACAGGACTCCCCACCTTTCATTGGAATAATTCATTGGCTGACTACCGGTAAAGAGAACGAGCTAAGGTTAGGTGTCAATTGGCTTTATCGACCTGCTGACGTGAAACTTGGCAAAGGCATCCTATTGGAAGCTGCGCCAAACGAAGTATTCTATTCCTTTCATAAGGATGAGATTCCTGCTGCATCGTTACTCCATCCATGTAAAGTTGCATTCCTTGCTAAAGGCGTTGAACTTCCATCAGGGATTTGCTCTTTTGTGTGCTGGCGAGTTTACGACATTACAAACAAGTGTTTGTGGTGGCTAACTGATCAGGATTATATTAATGTATGTTTTACGTGTATTTCTTGCATTTTTGTATGAGATTATCAATCTTTTGTAGTACTTTGATTTTTTTTTTCCCCACAGGAACGACAAGAAGAAGTAGATCAGCTATTGTATAAGACACGTGCGGAAATGCATGCAACAATGCAGCCAGGGGGCCGTTCTCCAAAGCCAATGAATGGTCCAACGTCCACATCACAGGTAAAACCTGGTTCAGATAACGTACACAACAGTGCCACATCCTTTCCTTCTCAAGGTAAGGGCAAGAAAAGGGAGCGAGGGGATCAAGGCTCTGAGCCTGTTAAAAGAGAACGTTTTTCAAAAATGGAGGACGGGGATTCTGGTCACTCTAGACCAGAAAGCATTTTGAAGTCAGAGATTGCTAAATTTACTGAAAAAGGGGGGCTTGTAGATTCTGAAGGTGTTGA
Organism: Omphalea diandra; assembly: GCA_949677035.1. Classification (NCBI taxonomy): domain Eukaryota; kingdom Viridiplantae; phylum Streptophyta; class Magnoliopsida; order Malpighiales; family Euphorbiaceae; genus Omphalea; species Omphalea diandra. Next base: position 11,516 of record CATIWR010357775.1, read on the forward strand.
GAAATTAGTGCAGCTCATGCTGCCTGAAAAAAATGAGAAAAAGATAGACTTAGTTGGCCGGTCTGCGCTGGCTGGTGTGGTAGCAGCCACAGAAAAGTTTGACTGCCTTAATCGATTTGTGCAGCTTCGGGGCCTGCCTGTTCTTGATGAATGGCTGCAGGAGGTGCATAAAGGGAAGATTGGAGATGGTAATGGTGCCAAGGATAGCGAAAAATCTATCGAGGAGTTTCTTTTAGTTTTACTTCGTGCACTTGACAAACTTCCTGTAAATCTTCATGCTTTGCAAATGTGTAACATTGGTAAGTCAGTGAATCATCTACGTACACATAAGAACTTGGACATTCAGAGGAAAGCAAGGAGCTTAGTTGACACATGGAAGAAACGTGTTGAGGCTGAAATGGATGCAAAGTCTGGCTCTAATCAGGCTGTATCATGGGCTGCAAGACCACGTCCGCCAGAAGTTACACACACTGGGAATAGACATTCGGGTACATCATCAGAAGTTGCAATCAAGAGTTCAGCTGCCCAACTTTCTGTTTCAAAAAATGCTCCAGGGAAGCTTGTGCAGGTGGAGACTACAACCAAGTGTGCATCTACATCTCCAGGTTCCATGAAATCAGCACCTTCTTCTGCATTAGTGGGTAATAATTTAAAAGAGGGACAGCCCAGAAATGCTGGTGTTAGTGGTGGTTCTGATCCTCCTATAACAATGGCAGGAGATGAGAAAAGCAGCAGTTCTAGTCAGTCTCACAACAATAGTCAATCTTGTTCCAGTGATCATGCTAAAACTGGGGGGTATTCTGGGAAGGAGGAAGCAAGGAGCTCTACTGCTGTTTCAATGACTGCAAATAAGATCGTTAGTGGTTCCTCTCGGCATCGTAAATCAGTGAATGGTTTCCCAGGGCCAACATCACCTCGGGTTCCAAAAGAAACAGGGTCAAGCAGGAATTCTCCCTTGCACAGAAATCAGGGATCAGAAAAATTACCACAGTCAAGTTTGACATGTGAGAAGGTGGTTGATGTTCCTGTAGCAGAGGGGAATAATCACAAATTGATTGTCAAACTGTCCAATAGAGGCCGTAGTCCTGCAAGAAGTGCCAGTGGAGGATCATTTGAAGACCCTTCAGTTATGAATAGCAGGGCTTCTTCGCCTGTGCTTTTGGAGAGGCATGATCAGTTTGAGCGCAACTTGAAGGAAAAGAATGATGTTTATCGAGCTAATGTTGTCTCTGATGTCAACACTGAGTCGTGGCAAAGCAATGATTTTAAAGAGGTGCTGACTGGGTCTGACGAGGGAGATGGATCTCCATCTGCTATTCCTGATGAAGATAACTGTAGAACTAGTGATGACAGCAGGAAATTAGCCGAAATCTCTAAAGCTGCTTCCTCATCATCAGGAAATGATCATAAATCTGGGAAACTGCATGAGGCTTCTTTCAGCTCCATGAATGCTTTGATTGAAAGTTGTGTTAAGTACTCTGAAGCAAATGTTTCGATGTCGGTTGGGGATGATGTTGGAATGAACCTGCTTGCTAGCGTGGCTGCTGGAGAGATGTCCAAATCAGATGTGGCTTCACCAACCCCTTCTCCGCAAAGAAACATTGCCGTTGCTGAGTACTCTTGTACAAACACTGATTCAAGATTGAAATCATCTTCAGGGGATAAGCTTGCTTTGGACCAAGGTCAGCCTGTTGATGACAAACATGAGAAGCAGAGTATTATTATTACTAATTCACTGGCTAAGAACAGAGAAGTTAAACCCATTTTGTTGCCACAAGAAAAACCAGTAGGGGAGCTTGAAGAACATTTAAAGTCTTCCAGGATCGATGTGCTGCAAGTTGCAGAACCTTGCCCAGGAAGCAATTTGAAATCAAAAGAGACACTAGCAGGTATGGAATCAGCTGTGCCCTCTGAAAGCATGGTTGAGAAGACTTCAAATGGTGGATGGACAGATACATGGGAGGAAAAGGCACATGGCAAGTCAAATGCAGGTGGCTCATCTGATGTTAAAGATGAGTTATGCAACTCTTTTGAGACTAAGGATAAGGCTGATGTATCAGGAGTGGTTGAGACTGAACCTGTTGCCCGATCATCTCCTGACCCGTCTTCGGATATGGACAGTGAGAGCAAGAAAAATACGAATGAGTTGAATGTTACTGTACTGGCAGAGCAGAAACCAACTACTATGATGCATTCTGAGTGCACAATAGGAAATGCTGGGAACATGCTGTGTCGTTCTGATTCTGGCAAGGGCAACATTTCTGAAACTGTTGATGAGGTGGAGACAGAAAAGGCTGATGAAACAGACACCAAGAGTCAGCCTCCTGGAAAACAAAAAACTGAAGATTCAGCAGTTGGTAATCATAAGGCTGATTGTTTGGTGGGTTTAGATGCTAGTCATGGTAATGAACAACAAAGCGGCAGCCCAATCCCTGCAGAAAAAATGTCACCCATAGTCATCCAAGAGACTGAACAGCAAGCAAAGTCTAGAGGATCAAAGTTGACAGCCATTGAATTTGATGATGTTGAGGACAGTACTTCTGCAGTTGCAGATGGTGCTCCATCTGCTGCAGGAGAATCAGATGTGGAAGCAAAAGTGGAATTCGATCTGAATGAAGGCTTTAGCGGTGATGATGGGAGATTTGGGGAATCAAAGAACGTGAGAGCTCCTGAATGTTCTAATGCTGCTCAATTAATTATCCCTTTACCTGTTTCTTCTGGTTCCAGTGGTCTTCCTGCTTCGATTACAGTAGCTTCTGCTGCAAAAAGGCCCTTTGTTCCCCCAGAGGATTTACTTAGGAGTAGGGGCGAACTTGGCTGGAAGGGATCGGCAGCCACAAGTGCATTTCGACCGGCTGAACCTAGAAAAACATTGGAGACTCAGGTAAGTACGACAAATATCTCTCTTCCTGAGGCACCTGCTGCCAAGCCCAGTCGTCCACCATTAGATATTGACTTGAATGTTCCTCATGAAAGAATCATTGAGGATATGGCTTCTCGAAGTACTTTCCAGGGTACATGTTCTATATCTAGCATTGCAAATGGTCGTGATGTTTTGCATGATGAAACACTGGGTTCTGCTCCAATTCGTAACTCTGGGGGGCTTGATCTTGATTTGAATAGAGTGGATGACACCACTGATATGGGTAATCACTTAACAAGCAATGGTCATAGGGTGGATGTGCATCTTCAGCCTCTCAGACCATCTTCTGTTGGTATCCTTAATGGTGAGGTGAGCGTCCTCAGAGACTTCGATTTGAATGATGGGCCTCTTGTTGATGAGATGAATGTGGATCCATCACCATTTGGCCAACGCCCCAGGAACAGTGTGCCACCACAACCATCTGTTTCTGGCCTTCGGGTGAGCAACACAGAAATTGGGAACTTTTCTTCATGGTTTCCTCAGGGAAATCCGTATTCAGCTGTCACAATCCAATCTATCTTACCTGATAGAGGAGAGCAGCCTTTTCCAGTGATCACACCTGGTGGGCCTCAAAGGATATTGGCTCCCCCTACTGGAAACACACCATTTAGTTCTGATGTCTTCAGAGGGTCAGTCTTGTCATCTTCTCCAGCTGTGCCCTTTACATCGCCTTTTCAATATCCTGTCTTTCCTTTTGGAACCAACTTTCCTCTACCCTCGGCAACATTTTCAGGTGGTTCAACAACGTATGTGGATGCATCATCTGGTGGGAGGCTTTGCTTTCCTGCAGTGCATTCTCAAGTATTAGCACCTAGTGGTTCAGTTCCATCCCATTATCCAAGGCCTTTTGTTGTTAGCGTTCCGGATAGTAACAATAAAGGTAGCACTGATAGTGGCAGAAAATGGGGAAGGCAGGGTTTAGATCTCAATGCAGGGCCTCTAGGTCCAGACATAGAAGTGAGAGATGAGACATCTTCTATTGTATCGAGGCAATTGCCTCTTGCCAGTTCACCGGCCCTTATAGAGGATCAATCGAGGATGTATCAAATAGCAGGAGGCAGTGTATTGAAAAGGAAGGAGCCAGATGGTGGTTGGGAAGGTTATAAGCAATCATGGCAATAGAGGTGCTCGATGACACAGAATCCCTGAAGCCTGTAAGTTCATGGCATGTGCTCTGCTTTGTGCTTTTTTTTTTTTCATTTCTCTACCTTGAGGTTCAATGTATGAACTTTTTAATCAGATTGCTTTATTATTCTATTTATTCCTTAATTGGATTACATTCTTTAAAGCTTTAGATATACATAGATGTTTTGCTGGCACTCAATTGATTATCTTTATTGTTTCATGATGCTTCTTAATTGCAGTTTGGATGGGTATGCTCTTGGCAACTCTCATGGCTCTTCATCTAACTTGTCCTATTTAAGGATGGGTGGTAAGTGAGTTATTTGATGTTATTTAGTCTCCAACCCCAATCCTTTCGCTGTACCAGTTGTATCTTAAAGAAATCTCTGTCCAGGGATTCAAGCTGGTATTTCCTTGAATTTGTACTGGGTGACTGCAGTTCACTTTTCCCTTTGTAGATATTTTTAACTGCTGGAAAGTATGCAGTCTGTGTTGCCCAGACATTCAAAATTGGTCCCCATACTGTTGTTCAGTGCATCAGCAATATATACTGTTGGACCCCAAATCATCCTTTTTCAATCACTGTGACTATGGAGGTTGGATAATTGAACTGCTTAAACAGAGGCCCTTGTGTATGTGTTTTTTGGTTAATTTATCTCTTTTTTTTTCCCCCTTTTTCTGTTAACATATATATGCAGGGTGGTCACCGAATTTCGGTACTTGAGCTTTTCTTGTTCTGGCATATGCTTTAGTTTCTATGGTTGCTGTTGTATTCTAATTTCTTTTTTATTGATTAACCATCTGTAGATTATTTGCTAAACGGTGAATTTTTAGCCTAGTTTACTATTGGTATTCAGATAAAGACATTCAACTAACCATGAAGTGTGCTATGATACCCCTCCACCCCCTTCCCTACCTCCCTCCCTCTCTTCTCTTTCATCTTTCTCACCGTTCTCTCTGCCTAGCTGTACCAGTTGTAGAACATGTACTATTATGTTTTTTAATGTTCTATGTTTTTCAGGATGCAATCAATTATAATGGAACGTAATCAAATAAAAATTCAATAAAACTATAAACTAAAACCTTATTTGATTACATTTTACCGAACATTGTTTTAGTGTTGACTTCCTTGGCTTGGTTAACTCAGCAAATGCAGATGATCATTATGATCCTGAGGTTTCGACTGCTTTGTTTCGCACAAATCTTTGTTTACGTATTGTATTACAGTCATCAGATTTGTATGATGTATTTAGCTCCTCATCTTGTCGTGGAACTTTGACAGTGAAATCCGACTTGGAGTTTGATTCTGTTTTGAAAATATAAAGTTTAATGTTTCTGGAACGGGAATTATATGTATTTGTTTTAGTAATTGGAGATTCTTTTGCTGTCCTTTCTTCTTTGTGCAAGATGAATGCAAGTTTATTTATTTACATGGGAATATGCAATGGGTTGCAATAATGGAATGACAGGTTGGTTTACAAGGTTTTACAGCTCTGCCTGACCACAAGTTGTTTGCAAGATCGCCATGCGTGTGATTGTGTTAATTCCTTTTCTATTTTTGAGCTTTCACACAAGGGATACACTTAAGTCTGCATGTTGCATAGTCTTTAATGTGATGTTGAGGCCTTGCAAAAGAATGGGGGAGGGGGTAAAAAATATCAAGCGAAGCTATCAGCTGACATTATTGAAAAAATTCACCTTTATTGAATGACTAGCTATCAGCACATGCAACTAGCAGACTAGCTTAAAAACGTGACTAGAACCGCCAACTAAATGTCTTTGCCGTATGCCTCTTGTGTAAAGGAACATGTATCCTGGTTGAATTATGAAGATTCATGACTAGGAGAGACGGTGCATTATAGCCTCAGATGGCATGTGGCTAAACTACCCAAATCTAAAGTTTGGCAACAAGTGGAGTTTGCACAACTCGTGTATGCCATTTCCCCATCTGCATTACATAGAACGTGAAACTGTTTCTTTTTTTCCGCTTAAAATCCCATAGTACGTGAATTAAGATATTGATAGCATAAAGGCTCTTTTTATTGAAAGGGGTTATTGTTGTTTGTTCGCCTTTTTTTTTTTTTTTGGCATAGGCTTATCAAGGTTAAGACCTCTTCAACCTTTATTACTAGACTTTATATATATGACCTCTTCAACCCTTATTACTAGACTTTATATATATATATATTCTAATGGTCGTGATGTCTCTCCACGTTTCCTTTTCCCAGCCATACAAAAGGAAAAAGATTTTCACACCACTTGACTTAGCAAGCTTTCTAGCGACCTCCCAAGTCACTCCCCTACAGATGAACTTAAATTTTGGAAACAACTAAAATTAGAGTCTAAAAGGTCAGGCTCCTATGACTTCCATGACATTCTATAATGAAATTAATACAACAATCAATTAGCATCTACTTTACAAGTCACCAACGAGAAATTTCAAATTATCAACTTGCAACAAGAAAAACAGTGGTCTCCATTTCTTGCCAGTATTAAACCAAAATATCAAGACACCATAAATAGAATCAGTAAAGCATACAAAAGGTTAAAAAATATATAAATGTAAAAAAATGCCTTGAGCTGCAAAATCAAAACGTGTGTAGCCTAATATACACACATAGTAGAAGATAAAAGATTCTCTCCCCCCTGTTAATAGAACACAACATTAAACATGATGAACCGCCACAAAGTGAGTGACATTCGGAGGAAGCTGTTTTGCAATATAAAAAACCATTGCTTTCAAAATCTAACTGACAAGAACCAGACAGGTTGAAGAATACCTTGGCAATATATTAGCACAGTCAAGCACAAAATGAGTTCATTGTGAATGATGTGGTTCATCTAAGACACACAAGTTTCCTCCCGCAAAAGATATTTCTGCGATTTAAAAGCAAGACGTGAGAAACAGATAAGAATTGTTAATTTGTTATAGCTCAATGAATGAGAGTGCATTTGTGCACATATTTTAAATAATTCATTAAAAAAAAGAACAAAATGGCTACAAAAAAAGCATGTAATCTAAGCAATACAATGAGCAAATTTTTTACAGATTTCACGTATCACAGATGAAAAGAAATGTATGAGCTCCTCTACTATTGTTTCAATCCAGCAGAGGTCACTTGAATCACATGACTGCAACAACAAAATTACACTCAGATTGTTCTAATAAATTCCCAGTTCTCATCCTCTATGTAATTTATACTAACCAGATAATTGATAAGTGATATCTTGGCAACTTAGCAAGTAGTCTAGCAAAAGAAAATATTTTGCTAACATTGGGTGTAGCATCTCAAGTCATACACCAAGGCAATTAAAAATAGCAAAGAAAAAAATTGCTTATAACTACCTATATGAAGTTACTATTATGCCAACACTTTCAATGTGTACATACTGCTTTATCCATTTGTTTCCGAGTGTTAATCATGCATTTGCTAGGTGCAAACACCTTGGTGTAGCATACCAAATGTGAATTCCATAGAAAGAACTGAAAAGACAAAACTAGAACTGAAAATATTGGCAGTCAGCAAGTGGTCACTTTGCGATTGAGTTGCTTCTTTTTATCTATACAGCATGTCAACAAGCAGACTGACAATTCAATATGAAAAAATATCATGATAATTATCATCACCTAGAAGGCAGGCTCAAACCATCAGACTCATATGCACTCGAATATTTGCAAATATCAAAGAGGATACCTCATGCGTGAAATTTGACTACTCTCACGATCTGAACACGTAATGTACCGAATAATCAGTAATCATATTTTGGGTTTGCCACCTTATTCCAGCAGATTTTGTTAAATAAACATACTTCCAATGATATGTAGCTCAAACTATTAATTTCCCCCCATGGACTAATTTTTCAAGAACTCACACGTATCTAATTTAATCATGCCTATATCCCACACCTGGCATCTACATCCGTGCTCCGAGATCATCACAGAAGCTATCCTTCTATGAAATCATATAAACATACTTCAAAAATTATGTCTGTATACTCGTGTCGCACATACCACTGCAACCACTGTAAGGCTAGACAAACCAGGAAAAATTTTGTGGGACTTCTGGATATCCATTACTTAAAGAACTCCTCAATCTAGTTTATACTTTCATATCTTGGTAGTTTAGCTGGTTACTTCTGCCTTCTAAAGGAATGTGATGAAGTGCACTTGCTCCTCTTAAAAAGACAAAGGCTTATTAGGTACAGCTGGCATGTTTAAAGGATTTCTATTTTTAATCTTCAACCCACCTGATTCCTACCAGGCACCTCTAAAGTAAATATGACTCCACTCAATTCAGACTGTTCAGTTAAGCTTTGCAAACTCTTTCATTTTGATCAGGCTAGCGCTGCATTTTCATTTGAATGCCCCTGGACTACGTACTAGTGAGCAGTTCTAACTTATCCACTTAGTTTGCTATAATTGCAAAATCACCAGGGATCATAAACGGGACACAGAAACAAATACTTTAGAAAGATATAAAAGGAAAAATATTTGTGAGATAACACTTGCAAGAGTGAAGCACAAGATACTGAACAAATTTCGTAAAAGGATTTGATGCCAGAAAACTTCACATGTTAGGTGCTTGAAATACAAGAAATAATTCTTAGATGTGCAAGAGATAATGTTACTGACAATAGGCATCCTCGATTAGGCCTTTTCTTCTTCTCTTTCTGTTTTGGTGCTGGTTTAATAACTACCTTGATAGAAGCATCAAAAACAGCTTTCACATTCTGCAGTAGCATGAGAGATAAACAATCACAGAAGCCACCAAGAAAAGGTATTTCTGACAGTGACAAACATAAAATGGAAGCACAGTCAACTTTTCTTATTTAGTAGTCTCACTAGATAAGCGGAATTAAGACAAATACAAAATTAATTTACATTTGGACCATAACGGGGCTGTAGCCAAATAGCACTGAGCATCTAGATAGAATTTTCATAAAATATATCAACATTAAGCATCTAGGAAGGAAAGGGAGGGTCCAGGTGATCAGAAATCTTACAAGGAGACCAATTTCCAGTTCAGAATAATGGCACCATAACTATAATATACAATTGCAGGGTAAGACTTTGCAAAGTTTCACCATCTTGTTTCCAGGAGAGCTATTTACCCAGGCCAAAATTATTTTGTAAGAATTTTAATCATCACAGACACTAAAATTACATGCAATAGACTGTATTGCCCATATACACACCTGTTGAGTTTTTGAGCTGCATTCAATATAATATGACGCACCAATCTGTTTGCGAAGTTCCTCTCCCTGATTACAGAAACTGCTACAGTTAAGAGCACAGATTGCATGATTACCCAAGAGAAAAGCAATAAGCAAATACTGAATAGAAGCTGCACCTGTGCGTTGGTCACAGGTACCAATCCAGGATGATCTGCCAAATAATGCTTATCCTCACGAAGATCTACAAATCCATTTTTTAAACATGCATTACACTCAATAGATCTAAAATGCTTCACATGGCTAACCATCACATATACAAAAATCTAAATGTAAGTAAAACATCTGTAACTGAAATCATGTTCCATCACAAGGATCAATATATTACAGTATCAAATTCCTCAGTGAAACATCTGTCAAAAGCAGCAGGAGTTGCTTGGCCCTCTAAATTTGTCTAATCATAATCTACTAGTTCAAGAGACATCATTGGCACAATATTTGTCCAAATGAAGCATATATTCTTATTTAGTTATAACACTTGGACAAAAAGGCTGCCCATAAGCATTAAAGAACTATTCAGCAACAAGGAAAAAAAAAAAAAAGAAATTAAAAGTAAATAAATATGATTTTAGAAGGCTACAAAAATGAGGAGGAGATTATGGAATACTAAGGAAAATTCACTCTGAAACCAATTAAAAGATAATTTAAAACCAAGGGGGAGAAAAGAAATTGAGAAGTGTAAATTGTCACATCTAACCGTTAGTCTTGTTCTAAAAATTTAGTGATAATTCAGTTTACTTATCAAAAGAATCAAAAAATTGGAGAATGTGTAATTTCGCCATTGAAACTCCATGAACATCATATTGAGTGTATTGCATGTATTATTGTACTCTCTACCTCTTTACGAGGCTGAAACCTAGAAAAGCGTTCTAATATTATCTTTCTGAAGACAATTATAAGTTGGTAACTATTATCTCATTTTTTAAGTATCATAAACTCTTTCTCATAGTCTCCATTGATAGGAATAGTCATCATTAGTTAGTTAAAAACAAGAACAAGTAAAGATTTCAATCCATGTACAAGCTGAGGAGATGGTTCAACAACAATGTCTCTTAGGGATGGAATGTTGCAGCACAGCACGCCAAGTAGGCAATGCACAGAAAACTATGAAAAAAATGGCTATTTTTTTTGGTTTTTTATCAACATATAGGCAGAAAAATCTTCAAGGATTTTCGTATAAGTTAATTATCATGCATCAATGCCTCAAATCTCAATCCATCTCAACAAATTGCCAACTTTATTACTAGATTTCTCTTTTTAAAGTGTACATTTAATACTGCATTTCTTCCTAACCATTCAAAATAGAGAGTCATTTGATATAAGAAAAGGTTTTCTTTGCCCTGACATTTTCAATGCCATGCCATGCCTGCCTTAACACACATTGCATGTGTTACTTTGAACTCAGCATCCTTATATTTTTTTGGAGGCAAACTTGACACCCTTACTTTTGCTACATTCAAGTTGTACAATTCAATTCCAAATAGCCACATTCTGTGTCATAAGAATGATTAGCTTTGTTAGAAACTTTCTTGTCATGGCTATCCTATGAAAAGCATTTTCGATCTTGCCCAATCCAGTGTGTGTGGACAATGAATCTTTAATGCTGAAACAAGAACCAGAGATACTAATTGCAGTAATAACTTTAATATTCCTTGAAATCAACCACTCTACGAACAGCATTGATTGGAGAAAAAGTAATGAAGAGTGCTAGTAGAGTTACCCAATTTGGTGCCAACCAGTACCACTGGGACTCCTGGAGCATAATGCTGAAGCTCAGGAACCCACTGAACAAGCAATCAGGCATCAGGGAGTGAAAACCAGCCAGAGGCATAAGGAGATTAAAAAAATATTAGGTAAAATATGCACACCTTTTTAAGTACATTCTCATAGCTTGCCCGACTGACTAGGGAGAAAGCTAACACGAAAACATCAGCCCCTCTATAGCTCAAGGGCCTTAATCTATTATAATCTTCTTGTCCTATAAAAGTTATTA
>CATIWR010357798.1:0-28078 GCA_949677035.1 Omphalea diandra
ATATATATATATATATATATATATATATATATATATATATATATATATATATATATATATATATGAATAAAATTTGATTGAAATTTTATGAAAAACTATATTTAATTCATAGGTATTATTATTGTTGAACAGTATTATATATTTTTTCAAGAATAGATTTCATTGTAATAAATATTCAAAATACTTAAATATAAAAATATTATAAAAAGTCTACGTTTTTATGAATTAAATAAAGTTTTGTCTTCTTTATCGAACAAAATATTAAATATTTTATGAATTGTAGTTTTACATTTTTATGAATATTTTTAAATTTATTTTCTTACTTTAATTAGTTCATTCCATTTTTGCTAGTTTAAATAATAATAGGATTAGTACAATTTTTTTTTATATATATATTTATACACTTTTCATGGAAACCATATTCTACTCATTGTTTAATTACCTAAGCAATTTATACATTTGCAAATTTGTTCCAACTGAGCTAAAAACAAGAAATGTGTAAATAAAATTGATATATTTTTGTTTAATATAAAGTACATTAAGTATACATGCTAGATGCTCATATATTTTCAAAAAGTTGAATAAAAATTAAATATTAACACAAAGTTCGTCGTTCTTTCATAATACAATCAATTCAATTTGGAATGAGGAAAAAGAAAATTAGAATTACAAAGTAGAGATTACACTATGTTATGAAAATTAATATTAAATGTATCATTTATAATATTGTTAATTGTAAATAGAGATTAAAATAGCTTAAGAAAATTAATGTAATAATTCTCTAATATAAATTATAACTTGATGATATATTATATAATGAATTTAAGAATTAGTTAAATTAGATAAATAGATTTATGTTTGACTTTTAAAATAAAGAAATAAAATTTCTAAATTCAACAAATCCATATGAAGGTGCATTTTCAATATTGTTCATAAAGAAACTCATTCTTGATGTACTTGTAAACTCTCTCTAAAATATCCTAATCATAATTATAAAAAAAAATGTGATCTCCAATTATTGAAATTTAACTATTTAATAATCTACGAGTGCGGTCATAATTTAATATTATTTAAAATATATTTATCAAATATGCAAATAATTATGTTGGTTCCTTGGTGAGGATGGAAACCTAAAAGATGCATAAATTGATTGCTTTTGAAAATTGAAAAAGAGAAAGGAAAAGAAAAAAAAATCAATATAAAGATTATAGTGGTTCGACAATATGTTTATATTTGCTTTCTAAGTTACACTTAACCCTTTTACTATCTTTTCAAGGATCAAGTACAATTTATCCTTTTATGGAATAAAGATGAACTTTTGTTTTCTTTTTTTAAAAGACTTAAAAGAGCTAAAATTCACTTCTTAGTCTTTTTTTAGGTAAAATAATTAACTTATTTTACTGAATAAAGGATTAGACCTTTTTCTAGTGTCAAAACCTGTATGATAGACAACAAATACAATTTAGTGCTCAAAGAAAACATACTCTCACTACCTCAAGGTTAATTACAAATCATCACCAAGCTTTCACCATTCAAACATATAAAGCAATATTAAAGATGGCTTGCACACAAAAGTAAGGCTTTCTAAATTTGTCTCTTTTATATCTTAGACTTCAAATGAGATCTTTATATATTAAATCCTAAAAAACTACTAGGTAGATACAAGTAGAAATGTTTTTATGAAAAACTAACTATTACACCCTATCAACGATCATTGAATATGTCCCACAATTGTTGAGATTTTAACCTCTCCTTCTAATGTTCATTGATTGTTTGCAACAGTCATTGAATCTATTTGTCAATGCTCATCAAACTTTAGCCATTGTAGTTGATGATGTCCAAAATTAGACAAACTAGTTGAGGTGCTTTCTAAAAGTTTTTACAACCGTTGGAATCCTGCTATACTTATTGAGGACTTCCATAATCGTATTTTTTTTTATTTCCATAATCATTAAGTAACACTATCATTAAGTCACCTTCAAAGCAGGTAGATGAGTAAGTACTTCCTATAACTTTTTTCATTTTGTTATTTTCTTTAACAATCATTAATTTACTTTTTGCAATCATTTGGAGCCTTCAGTCTTATATTTTCTCTCATATTTTTGTCTTTACAGTAAATGCCTTCAACATATTTAAGCATTACTATTTTGAGATGCTTTATTTCTAAAGCATATTAAGAGTTCAAATAAATATCTTTATGGTTTTTGGTAGGCACATTAACCTTTCTAGATGGCTCACCTTGACTGTTAAAAGCATTTAAGTAAAGATCCTTCTCCTTATGGCTTTGGTATATCTCCCAAAGCATTGTCTTTGAGGCATACTTTTTCTTAATCATTTGGAGTGAATAATATCCCTATATAAACATTGACAAAAGCTACAAGCACAAACATTTAAATGTAAGGTTAGAACTTTTCTTAATTTTAGGATCACTCAAAATATTCATAAATATTAATCAAGCTAGAGGTTGAGATAACAATGTCTTAGTGATGACAAAATCAACCTTTAGAGGCCGAAATTATTATAGTAAAAGCAATATCAAAAGAATGCTTTTATAGGACTTTGGGTGAAATAGTCAATGGATAACTTTCTTGAGGCTTGAGATCTAGGAATATATGCATGTGCATTTCTATTCAGCCTTGATTTTTGGGACCTATAGATATAGGCATTTTTTAGTTTAGGCTTTTTTATATGCATATGTGAGTATCTAGGGCTGTGGATATATGTCATAGCATGATGAGGAAAAATGAGTTCTAGCATTTAAAGAGGCTTTTACAAATTTTATTTTAGAGGTAAAGACTTTTAAATAGTCAAAATCTAATTCATATTTATCTTTTAAAATTTTTTGGGCCAAAATTAAATTAAAATTTTATTTTATTTTAGTAAAATAGGCAATTCAAATTTGAAACCTCTTTTTAAGACTCTTATTTTGAAAAGAAACAATTTCATAAAATTTCTTCCCATTAATTAAAGTTTAATTTTCTATTTTCAAATATTTAAAATTCTTCTTTAATTTTAATTTTATTTTCAAAATTTCATTTCTTTTAAAACTCTTATCAAAATCATTATCAATGGATTTTAGAACTTTCACAAGATTTTTAATAGTAAATATATTTTTAAGCTCTAAATCATCATCATCAAAATCATTATCTAAAGATTTAGACATATCTCATTTAAAGAGTCTTTTTTCAATTGCCATAAAGCACACATATGCTTTTTACTCCTTATTCTCCTTTTCTCAATCACATATTGGCTTAACTTAGAGGAGTTTAAATCATCCAAAGTGACATAAATAATTTCTTTTTCTTTTTTGTTTTCTTCTTTTCAACTTTGGCATCGGGGAAATTGGCCTTTATATGACTAAGCTTCCCACAACCATAATGTTCTACTTATTCCAACTTGTTTTTGCCTTTTCTTTCAGGCATTTTTTAAGCATCCTCCTGAATTATTTGTAATAAGAGCACATCTTTATCTTTTGACTCTTCATCATTGAAGCTTAATAGTTTAGAAGCGACCTTGAATACAACTTTCACTTTCCTCTTTTTTACTTCCTTCAATGTGGGATAGAGCTTCTCTATTGAGTCATCTCCTAATCAATTAGATTACCTAATAGCTTATCTAATGATATGGCCTTCAAGTCTTTTGAATCTTTGAGAGATGTGACCATGAAAAGTCATTCTCTTGGTAGACACCTTAGAAAAGCTCTTTATTATTGAAGATCTTCCTAAGAGCATTCATTTTTCTAACTCTTTAAATAAAGTAATCATATGTTCTTAAGATTTTCTCCTTGGGCTTCATAAAAAAAGATCTCATATTCAAAGTGAGTGTTTTCATTTTGTTTTCCTTGAATTAATTTGTACCCTCATGTGTGATTTCTAAAATCTCTCAAATTTCTTTGGCAATTGCCTTCGTACTCACTTTATTTTACTCACTTCTATTTTAAGGCATAAAATGCATGTGGATGGCCTTACCATTGTTAGCCACTTGCGTCTTCTCCTTTTTTCATATTTTATCAATGTCTTTCTCTATTTGAGTTTTATTTGCAAGTGTCTTTTTTGGAGTGTATGGACCTTTTTCTATAATTCTCCATAAATTAATGAGTTTTGACCTTAGAAAGTAGTATATTCTACTTTTTTAGCACTGATAATTAGTTCTATTAAAGAATAGAGGTCTTATCACAAATTGTCCTTCTAGTCCATACTCATTTTAGGATGTCATAGATCTTTTCTCTGGTAATTAAGTTTTAAGAAGAGATGAAACTCTGATATCACATGTTGGTTCCTTAATGAGGATGACAATCTAAAAGGGAAATGGGGATAAATTGATTGCTTCTAAAAATTGAAAAAATAAAAGGAGCAGAAAAAATTCATTTAAAGATTTACAGTGATTCAATAATATGCCTATATCAATTTTTTAAGTCACAGTGAGGCTTTTCATATCTTTTCAAGAAGCAAATATAACATATTCTTTTACAAACTAAGAGCACACTCTCTTTTTAAAAGATTTAAGAGAGTTAAAACCCATCTCTTTGTAGTCTTATAGGAATAATACCAATCTATTTTACTTAATAAAAGATTGAACTTTTTGCTAGTGTCAAAATCTCTATGATGGGCAACGAATACAATTTAGTGTTTAGAGAAGACCCACTCTTATTAAGTTAAGTTTATAAGTCCTACCAAAGTTTCATTATCCAAAATACAAAGCAACACCTAAAGATAGATTATACCAAAAAAAAAAAAAAAAACAAATAAGGCTTTCTAAATTTCTATTATGTCTCTTTTATATCTTAGACTTCAAATGAGGGCCTTTATATATGAAATCCTCAAAAACTAACTAGTAGACTAGCTAGTAGACAAAAGTAGAGATGTTTTGTTAGCTTTTAAAAACTAATTGTTATACTCTATTAACAGTTATTGAATTTATTTATCGATTGTTGAGATTTTAATTTCTCTTTTCAATGATTGTTGTTTATTTATAAGTCATTGAATTTATCTATAAACACTTTTTGGGATTTTGCCACAGTCATTAATGATGTCCAACATTAGATAAATTAGTTAAGGTGCTTTTAAAATATTTTATAATAATTATTACAGTCCTTCTACGCTCATCAAGTATTTTCATGATCATTGTCTCTTATTCCCACATCATTAAGCCACCTTCAAATTAGGTAGAGGAGTTAAGATACCTCTTGAAAACTTTTCTCACGCTAGTTGTTCATTGTTAATGCTCGTTGTTTTTTTTTTTTTTTTTTTTTTATGATCATTGGGTTTTTTCCTACGATGATTAGAGTATTCAGTCTTCTCTTTTTGCTCTCATTTCCACCTTTGCATCAAACGCCTTTATCATGCTCAAGTTGTGTTCTATTTAAATACTTTACCTTTGTCTTTAAAAGTATATTAAGGATTTAAATGAACGGTTTCATACATTTTGGTGGATACATCATCTTCCTTATATGTCTTTCCTTCATTCTTGCGGCTCTAAAGAGTCAAGTATCATTCTTCTTATGACTTTGGTATGTTTCTCAAAACATTATTTTCGAGGTGTGTTTTTGCTTGCATCATCATTCAAAACACTTATCAATGTTAATAATTCGAAAGATTAAGACAATAAATGTTTTAATAATCTTGAGAAACATTGGAGTTAATAGATTAAATAAACATTTAATCATAATTCAATATTTATTAATTTTGTGTCTTTTTAATATAATATGTTTTATATCATGATTAGTGTGACATTTGTTTCCAAAAAAAAAAAATAATATATGGTATTATTTTTAGCTTTAATTTTTAATTAGTTATTTTGTAGTGTTTCTTTAATAATTTTCTATTATTATTTATAATTTCCTAATTAGATAATTTTATACAAAAAATTAATAGAACTTTTATTCACTTATATATTAAATAATTAATTTAATAAATAATAATATATCGTCTTAAATAAAATTTAAAATTATATATATTTAAAATAATTAAATAAAATTCTATTGTAATTATAAAATTATATCTACTTCATAGGTACTATTTTTTAAAACAGTATTATTTATTCATTTTTTGGAAAGAAGATCTTGATGTAATAAATATTCATAATATTTAAATATAAAACCATTGTAACCAGTTTACATTTTTTATGAATTAAATAAAGTTTTGCTTCTTCTTATTTTTTTGGGGTAAAAAATCAATTATTTATGAATCAAAGCAAACGCAAATGTTACAAAAAGTTTGCATTCTAAGAATTGCATACTCAATGTTGGAATGACTGTTATAATAACACAGGCATGGCGATTTAAAAAAATCCCAAATCAGCTGTCCGTTACTCAATTTCCATGGCAAAATCCGAGAATCCGAAATCCAAACTCGCGCCTTATGGCAATTCCTCCGCCAAAATCCACCCCTCGGCCGCTCCCGATTCTTACTCTCTCGAGAAGTTCAGGCTCTACGAGACCAGACAGGTGAGTCACCATGCAATCCGATTACTTGATAAAATAATTAAATAGGCTCTTCTTCTTTATTCTTAATTCGTATGTTTTGGTTGATCAGAAATTGAAACAGATTAACAGAAACCGGAAATCACTTTTTTTCCCCCTCCTTTTTAATGGTATTGAATTGCGATAGGAAGATGTAATTTTGTGTTGGAGTTCGGAAATTTTCTTTTAATTTCTGCTTCTTGATTTTTCTTTATTTTGTTTCAAGAAAATGTTGAAAGAAAGATTTCTTTGCTCTAGCTGGATTTGATATGATTATGATTCGTAGATGGCTTTGGATGAAACTGAAAGATTAAGCTGCTGAAAAGTTTATGGACATAGTTATTTTTGTAATTGAGTTTAAGCGATGAAATGTGGATGAATAGCATGTGTTGAGATTTTATGACAGATGCATCAGTTATAATTCATTTATATTGTCTCATAAATGTCAAGATTTGAATTTGCAAAGAATTATGAATAGTTAAGCTAAATCAATGATAATTTTGGTGATGGTGGGAGTAATAATGATAATTGTGGTGCTTCTAGGGGTGGCAGTGGTGGTGATGGTTGTGGTAAACGCTGAATATGATGGTAGTGTGGTATTGGTGGTGCTGGTTTTGGTTAGTTGCCTGATAATAGTTAATGACCATATTTATTGCATTGTTTTCTGAGAATTAAAAATAGTATTTAGCCTAAAGAACATTGTGTAATTACTTTGACATATTAACTTATTATTTTTTAAAAATTTTAACGTCAAGCTCTAAAAAGAGGGAGAATGTTGTCAAAATGATCTTAAGAAACTAAACAATAAACAATAATTTGTGTAAACTACACTTAATATTGAGAGTTGAGAATTGTATGAACTTATTAGATAGTTTATCAAGCATTACCTTATTTATGAGTTTAAATTTCTCAAAGTGAATACAACACAAAGCTATCTAATATTTTTGTGCCATTTTAAATCTAATATTAGTTTTTCCAATTTCTCTTTTTTGGGAAAGTGATTTGAGCTAATATGGGGTAATTTTTATTTAAACAATTTACCATATGCTTGCTTGAGCAGAGATTTTATCTAGTTGGTAGTGATAGGAACAAGAGATTCTTTCGAGTACTGAAGATTGATCGTTCAGAGCCTTCTGATCTCAATATCAGTGAAGACCCTGTTGTTTATTCACCACAAGAAATCAAGTGCTTGCTTCAGCGAATTGCTGAAGGCAATCGTGCCACTGGGGGACTAAATTTTGTAGCAAAGGTTTATGGCATTGCTGGTTAGTATTATTATACTTTGTACGTTTTTTGATAGATGGTTTTCTTCATGATGGCAATGCATATGCTTTTTGGTCTTTTCAGGTTGCATTAAGTTTTTGGAGTCATATTATTTGATTCTAGTAACGAAGCGTCGGCAAATTGGATGTATTTGTGGTCATGCAATATATAGTATAGATGAAAGCCAACTGATTACAATTCCTCATGCATCAATTCAGACTGATGCAGCATATTCTAAAGCTGAGCTAAGGTGATCCTGTTTTTGACTGGCCTATTGTATTTATGGCATCCTACTATGTTCCTCAGATGCATAAGAGTTAATGTTCTTATCGTTCGAAAAAAGTTTCTTTTTCTTTTTGTGGTGTCTTTAGCATCTTGAATGTTCTTTCTGCTCCAATTAATTCTCAAGGAGTCCAAATGTTGGGACAGGGGGATGGATTGCATACTTTAATTTTATCTTTATTGTTTTTAGAGACACTGTCCACACCTTCATCCATCAATATTCATTTGCTTCTATGTCTGTCAAAGAAGAATCCAATTCCAAACTACACCTACTGATAGCATCCTGCTGGCTTTTAATACTCTCGCTATTCAAGTCCTCAGAAGTTATAACTACCTAGAAAAAGGTAACAGACATAAGCCTCCTTTGTGTTGGTTAGGTTTAGCCAGGGTATTTTGACAGCTTGAAGGCAGGCTTTTCTAGCTTTTATTGGATCGTGTTCTGGCCTTCACCTATCTTCTCATCCATATTCTGGTAGGTTGAGGATCTTTCATACTCACCTCATTATATTCCAGAATTGGCCTAAGAGCTTGCATCTTGTGGATCTGAAATTTTCTAGCCATCTTAACTGGAATCTCTATATCTTGATTTTCTTTTTCCAGTTAATATCTCTGACCTGAGAAGATTTACACATGGACATATTATCACCTGTTTGAATGACTGTGTGAATGAAGCCTTTTGGTGTTTGAGTGATGGCTTAACGGATTGAGTAGGATTGGGTATGAATTATTGATGTTGATAGCATTTAATCTTTTCTTTATCCATTTCTCTTTTCTTCATCTGAACTCTGTATTTTATCAGAGTTCAGATGGATTGTGTTTGAGTGATGGGTTAATGGATTGTGTAGGATTGGGTATGAATTATTGATGTTGATAGCATTTAATCTTTTCTTTATCCATTTCTCTTTCCTTCATCTGAACTCTGTATTTTATCAGATTCATATTTGTTACTTGATTTACTTAATGCGTATCTCACTTTACATGAATGTCTAATTAGGTTTTTTTCCCATTTTCTTAAAATCCAGGTACAAAAAGCTACTATCCAGTGTGGATTTGACCAAAGATTTCTTCTTTAGTTATACATATCCTATAATGCAAAGCTTGCAAAAAAACTTGTTGTCCATGGATGAAGATAGGATGCCATATGACAACATGTTTGTATGGAATGAGTTTCTGACAAAAGAAATTCGATCAAGATGTGGCAATACTATTTGGACTATAGCATTAGTCCATGGGCATTTTAAGCAGGTTTGCATGTGTTTTGTTTATATATTTGTTGTTCTGATGTTTTATAAATGGCCTTGTGATAGAATAAGTACGTACTACTTAAACTATTTGCACAATAAATATTATGAAATGCAACTTAAGTGTTATTTGACCACCAAAATCACCTAAAATGATTCAATGCATGCTATGTGATTACAATTCAACTCACAACTCAACTTAACTAGGCGTAATCCCTAGTTAATTGGGGTCAGCTATATGGATTCGATTTTTCCACTTGGAGTAATCTTGGGCTACATCTTTGGAAAGATGTAAGGCCTTTTGATCATTTTGTATTACTCTCCTCTATGTGAGTTTAGGTTTTTCCCTCCCTTTTTTACCTATGTCTATTATAATGAGTTGTACTTTTCTAACTGTTGTTTCTAAAAGCTTACAATTCACATGCCCAAACCACCTCAGTGTCTCTTTCTTCAACTTGTTCGCGACCGAGGCAACTCCAACTTTATCCTCTAATATACTCATTACAAATTATATCCATTCTAGTATGATCACACATCCATCTTAACAATCTCATCTCCACCACACTAATCTTGGAGACTTGTTGCGCCTTTATTGTGCAACACTCACTCGTTGTACATCATAGTGGGTCTTATCGTAATGTGATAAAATTTTTCTTTTAGTTTATGTGAAATATTTCAATCATGCAAAACACCCAATGCAATTCTTCATGTCATCCATCTCGCTTTAATGTGAGGGGTAATATCTTGCTCACAACTCCCATCTTCTAGTAGAATTAAGCCTAAATATTTGAAGTGTGTGTTTTGGGGCTTAGCTACTCCTTTTAATCGCCCTCCATATTCTCTCTAAGACTATTCTCGCTAAATCTACAATGCATGTACTTTGTCTTAGTCCTACTTATTTTAAAACTTTTTCCCTTTAGTATACTTCTCCAGAGCTCTAATTTCCTATTGACTTATGCCCGAGTCTCATCTATTAGCACTATATCATTAGCAAACATCATACACTAAGCAATGTCCTCTTGTATGCTATGTGATTACAGGCTAATATTAAATGTATTCCAACAACACTATGACATATGAATTTGGGAATATTTTAGAAGGATTTTAATGTTTAGAATGTGATTTGTAAAAATAATTATTGCATAAATGTTAGGCTTTGTTACCTTAGCGTGTGTTTGGTTTGTTTTATAGGTTCTCAGACGAAAGTGACTAAGGAATATTGAATTTTGGTGCTTAGTTTGTATGGAAATATAGCATTCGTGTGAAAGTTTAGTTCTTGGGACTTTGGTACTGCCCTTACATGGGAAAATATATATATTTTTTTTTATCTTAGTGGTGGGAAATTACATTTCCATGGTTGTAGGAAAGTTTAAAAAGATAAGCACTAGTGTCCTTAATTAGTGTAATATTTGGACAACAACTCCCAATATAGTATTATTTAACTCAAGTAGAAAGTTAATGATTTGGTCTCAAAGGCACCTTTGGTCATAATGTTAATAAGTTAACTACAGTTAATAAAAAAAAAAAGAAGAGAATTAATACTTATATATTTTGATTTTCTTGAATCCTTTTGTTGTAGACAATATAGTTTGAAGAACTACTATGTTATATTTTGAAGACTTTTGAACAGTAACATTTAATGTTGGCTTGATTATTATGATACATTTTATTGCATAATACTTGCATATTTCCTGTGACATAGATTAACTAAATAATAAGCATCTAAATTAGTTGTATTATAATAATGAGTCATTTTTTTCCTATTTCATTCACAAGCCAAACAACAGTAATTATACATTCCAAGCAAAATTTTATTTTTATCTTAACAATCTGGCAACATTCCTGGAAATGCACTTTTCTTGGGAAGTGACTCCAAAGGGTAATATTACATTCTTGTAACCCCTCAAGCAAAAGTAACATTGGCACGGTGGTTGCCTCCTGTGTTGACAATGACTAATGAGCGACTGGTTCTAACTTTTTTTTTTCCTGTGTATATATGTCTAGAAATTTTTTGATCTTGTGAAGTGGGGATGATTTTTTTTGAGAGTTCCAATAACATTAATTCATCTTACATGATTCAATTTAGTTGAGTAATACCTATATTTATCATTTCAACCAATTCTATTTTCATGGCAGATTAGGCTATCAATCTTTGGGAGGGACTTCAGTGTTTCAGTGGTTTCTAGACGCTCTCGGCATTTTGCTGGAACTCGGTATGTTCTGGTTCCAAACTAAGATTAATAGTATGTGTAGCATTCTGTTACATCTTCCAGCTTTGTGTTTGATAAATTGACTTAAAAGGTTTTTTGTCATTAGTTGTACATAGATGCTCTTTGACATTTAGATCTCGTGTTTCACTTAAAACCTTTACATTTGCAACATTAGATCTTGCAT
The DNA here is from genome assembly GCA_949677035.1 of Omphalea diandra. Taxonomy (NCBI): domain Eukaryota; kingdom Viridiplantae; phylum Streptophyta; class Magnoliopsida; order Malpighiales; family Euphorbiaceae; genus Omphalea; species Omphalea diandra. Next base: position 11,641 of record CATIWR010357798.1, read on the forward strand.
CAGCTGTGCTAATTCACTTTGAGCTATAATACCCTTGAATAATAAATGAACTTGCAAGGAGCATCTAATTTTAATATTCGTGTTCGCATTGTTTGTGTTAAAATTAATAAACTTCTTAAATGGAAACATTGGAGTTTTACCTGTTACAAGTTTTAGGATAGGTTAGCTTTAAAAGTTGGGTCACATGTTAGGGTTGATCTTGTAATTACTCCTGAAATTAAACTTTCATTGTTATTATTTGAACTTTTTATTCTTGCTGCTGTTGTGAAAAATCTGCAATTTTTTTTTTTAAATAATTGTCCATGTGAAGAAGCAAACATAGGAGACTCTTTGTTTGCATAGGTAGGAACTTTTGTTTCTTGGTGCTATTGTAAAAATCTGAAAAAAAAAAAGGACTTACAAGTGGAAAACTAATTTGATCTTCACTGAACACAAATTTGTGAAAGTTTTCACTTGTATTTAGATTGGAGCTTGTCTAATGGTGGCTTGTTAATTTGCTGTAGTTACTTGAAAAGGGGAGTGAATGATTGGGGAAAGGTTGCAAATGAGGTTGAGACAGAGCAAATTATTCTTGATGAAGAAGCTGGATCATGCAAAGGCAGAATGAGTTCCGTTGTTCAGATGCGTGGATCAATTCCCCTTTTTTGGTCTCAAGAAGCTTCAAGATTTAGTCCTAAACCTGATATAATCTGTAAGGACACTGGGATATTATATATTTGATAGTTTGTTATCGAGTATTACAGTGATATATGTAACATGATATCTTGGTTCATACAAATTCAACTTCTAATATATATATATATATTTACTTATTCTGCATTAGTGCAAAGATACGATCCTACCTATCAGGCAACGAAATTGCATTTTGAGGATCTGGCAAACAGATATGGCAATCCAATAATTGTGCTCAACTTAATCAAGGTTCTTTCCAATTCATTCTTGATATCTTCCTAGCTGTATAAATTTTAAGGTTAATAATGCATCATCTTGCATATCACTATTGATTAATCCGGGATTTGACTTTATTGACTAAAGTATTTTGTGGGTTGCAATTTTAATTGTATGTTATAAATTCCAAGCTAGTATGAAATGAAATTTGACACTTATAATTGTTTTGTTTATTTTGATACGTTTGTTATTTATTATTTGTAGAACTTTCAAATGATGCAATTTTATAAACCATACTTTTGTTAAGTGGTGCTGGAGTCTGGTCTCAAACTTAAGGTTAAATAGCCATGCATTATCTTTCATGTCACTGTTGATCAATCCTGGGATTTGACTTTGTTGACTAAAGTATTTTGTGGATTGCAATTTTAATTGTATGTTATAAATTCCAAGCTAGTATGAAATGAAATTTGTTGCTAATGATTATTTTGTTTATTTTGATATACCTTTGTTATTTATTATTTGTAGAACTTTCAAATGATGCAATTTTATAAACCATATTTTTGTTAAGTGGTGCTGGAGTCTGGTCTCAAACGTCCTTCGAATTTATATTGGACACTTTGTTCATAAATGATCCATTTGTTGAATTTGTTTCTCATTCTCAAGTACAAAACTGCAAAAAGTGATGAGTTGTTATGTTACATATTTTGTTAGATTAGTCAAGTTATTGTGCTAATTGTTTTGCAGCTTTGTTATATTGGAATAAATGGCAGTGTCAGTCCTCTTACATTCTGTCTTGAATAAGATACCTTAAAGCCATAAATTTTTGTGTCTTCATTTGTTTTGCTGACAATATTTTCATAAAGGTGTTATCCACATTTGTCAGTATTCAACTCTCTGGAAATTAACTAACTAAAAGTTCTTTACCAGTCAAAACTCAAAATGAAAAGTAAGCAATTTTTTGAACTTTTAGACACTCAAAATCACAAAGGCCCATAATAACCATATAGGCATATGCAGTGGGCTCTAGTGTATTTATTATGATATTCACCACTCTTGTTTGTATAATTTTTTATTTTATTCTGGTAATGGCTCATAGGTGAGAATGTGCTCACAGTTTTCTTTATTGAAGGAAAATAACTTCTTTTCCTATTTTCCAAGTTCTAAAATTTTTTCCCTTTCTTCAATATATGTTATCTTTTTCTTTTAAAAAATTCATGTTTATGCTCTATCTCTCTCTCTCTCTGCTGCCATATGCATAACCATTTCCTGATCTGATTTATGGAAAACAATGATGAACTATATTGAGCTTTCATAGTGGCATAAATTTATTTATATATGAAATTCTTAAATTTATTTTTTTCAGCCTTTCATTTAGCACACTTTGTTCTCATTCATTAACATACTCACCACTTGATTTATGTTTATGTTCAACCTTCCAATGTTCTATGTTATGCTGGAGTTCATTTAGATCCTAACATGCAGACTTTTGAAAAAAGACCTAGAGAAATGATGCTAAGGCGTGAGTTTGCAAATGCAGTTGGGTACCTAAACACAATTCTTTCAGAAGAAAACCATCTAAAATTTATCCACTGGGACTTTCACAAGTTTGCAAAGAGGTAAAATATACTTTTATTTTAGTGCATGGAATTCACTCTTCATTCTCTATATGTCTCTTTCAGCTAATATATTGAGATCACTTTTATTTTTCTTCATTGTTTTTCCAAAGCAAGTCTGCCAATGTTTTGGCTGTTTTGGGTGCCGTGGCAAGTGAAGCACTTGATTTGACGGGCTTTTATTATAGTGGTAAACCTAGCATTGCGAAGAGGAGAATTAACCAACACAATCAAACAAGCACTGGGAGGTACAACAGTTATCTCGTCTGAATTCATCAATGTCTGTAATTGACACATTTGCATTGGTCTTGGATTTCAGATCCAAGATCAATGTCTGTATTTGCATTCATCAATGTCTGTACATTGACACATTTGCATTGGTCTTGGATTTCAGATTCTTGCGTAGCTTTTGATTTTGCTTTATATTTTTCTTCAAAATTTAGCTGCTGGATTATACATCTAGTCATTTTTATTCTGGTCTTGAACAATTTTTTTTAAACCTGGAAATAATGGGGTAGGAATAGAATTTGTTCCAAAAAGTATAGGCTTTGACCTTCTATTTTATTTTCTTTTATCCTATGATATCATGTTCTCCTGAATGTTAATTTTGGAAAATCGAATGAGACTCCATGGACTTTCACGCAGTTGCACAGAAAAAAAAATAAAATAAAAAAATGGTTTTGCCATTAAAAATTTGAAACTATCTAGCACTAGCCATATTTTGCCTCACCAATACGCCTGCATTTCCTACATCCACATAAAGGAGCTTCACCTAATCAAATGGGATGAAGTTTGGCTTTTCACTCTCTTCAAAAAATGATTATTTGTTTATACATTGAAAGCATAGATGATAGATAGAGTTGCTGCGGAAAATAGGAATTTCTCAGTTCTAAATATGGATAAGCCTAATCACTTTGGATGACATCCCAAGTGAGGTCAAGCGAGATAACTACCATTGTGGGAGAACGAGGAGGAAGATGTGATCTAAGGTAAAATCAATGGTTTGAGTTTGATGTTGACAAGTATGTTTCTATCTAGAGGTTGGTGCTTTCTATACTACAAAAAATCATCAGACGGGACATGCATATATCCATAACAAACAATAAATAGAGAATAAAATGATACAAGCCAAGAGGGAATATGATGCAATAACAAAATTTCATGTTTGAGATTATTGATTCAACAAGTAGGTTGCTTAGTATAAAAAAATGTGTGAAATTCTTTGCCTGTCATCTCAATACGGCTGTCTTTCTTCCGTTTTGTGTGCTTTGTAGTGATCTTATTGTGAGGCTGTTCATAGTTTTTTAGTTTGATCAAGTGACACTTTGTGGTACTTCATATTATCAAGATCAATGAAATGAATTGTCAAATGCTGTCATATTGTTTAAGATTTGTCTAGGATCTATTGAGAGACTACTCGGTCTCTATAATGGTTTCTAGAAGCTTTTCTAGGATTTATGATATAGAACCGCATTCTATAACCTTAAATAATATTTTATTAATTTCAAATAGAGAAAAATAAAATAGGAAATTATAGAATAGCCTATCAAAATATAAAAATAACCTAAGTAACCCCTAGAAAACATTGAATTAATTAAGTTTCCTACTATGAAACGAAGAATAATAATTAAGAGCCCATATTTCAAAGACAAGCTTGGATCACGATAGGACTCGGGCTACGTCTAAGGGGAGGGATATAAGCTACATCATTCTCCCTTTGCTTCTCCTCTGGAAAACTTTGACCTTGAACAATTTGAAGTAAGGTTAGGAGAACTGTTGCATTTGTAATCTTGCAAGTATACAGGTCGCCCGATTGTACAATTACCAAAATTATCAAATTCTCTATAATCTCATAAATTCAATTAAATGAAAGCTTTAACTAATTAACTAAAGTAACTAACAATTAAGCAATAATTGAAAATAACAAGGGAAATTCCTATGTGGTATGAGTTCTAGGGATTTAGATTCCACCACAATACCTTCTTATGCATAAATGACTAAATAATGGTTTTGAGGTTCACTTGAAGATCAACCTCCCTCAACTTCTTGATATGTTCTTTCAAACTATATTGAACATACACCTAATAAAATTATGCCTATTTTTGTGCTCGCAAAACCCAAGAGGTTTTCATTATGTTTTATGGATTATCTACTGAAATCTCTAAGGGTTGACCCTACTTTCGTGGTTTTAAGCCCTAGGTAACAAATTCTTGACTAACCCTAACCGTCAGCTTCTGCTACTTCACCTAGGGTCTCAATTTCACAGATATTAGGCCTTTATACATGTAATAGAATTAAGCACAAATATATTAAATCAAGTCAACCATTCGCAATCAAAATCCCACATTGGTCATATATACATCATAGTGAATTAGGTATCTACCCTCATCCTTAGATATAGAAATTTAGCTATGCATCAATAAAGAAGAAAATAAATTATAGTTGGGTTTCATAACATTCGAAATAAAAGAGTTATACAAAGGAAAAGAGCCCCCTTATTTCAAACAAATGAAAACCCAAGAGGTAGAGAGCTCCCCAAGCAAGCTCCACTTCAAATCATTAAGGAGTCCTTTGATCTTAACAAACTTGATGAAGAAACCTTGGGTATGCTCCTCTTTCTCTCAAAATCTGCTGCCCTCTCAATGTCTCTCTCTATAAGTGTGTATATTCTCTGAAAAAGATCTAGAAATCTTTAAAAATCTGTTACAAGTTGATTGCATGCCTGAGTCACATCCTAAGTAGTGGTCCATACATGGTGCTGTTAAGTATATGCTGGTGTCACTCAATGGAGACTGCCTGGCTCGAGTCACAGCTTGGGATATGGCCCATGCAATTGTTTGGAAAGCTTCTTCAGGAAATGTTGCTTAGTCAGTATACTGGAAAATTGTATAGCTTGCAGCATGGTTGTGATGCGCTCCATGTGACTTCTCTACCTGCAGCTTTGCCTCACTTTGCTCAATCAGGTTGTAGTGGTTTGCATAGGCCGAATCTTAGCTTTGTTCCATATCATGCAACCTCCAAAAAGCTTGATTCTTAGTTATTTTCGTATCCCAACCTACAAAATTCAAAATTAAGGTAAATTTAACTATTTACAAGATAAATTCAAAATTAAGGTAAATTTAACTATTAACAAGATAAATTGCTTTAATAAATTAGAAATGCTCCTCATTTACATCAATATAATTTTGTAAAAATTAGACACATCGAGAATTGGTGGAAGTAGCACAAAATATAGTAGAAACCAAATGTTTTGGCGCTTCATCTTCATTTGACCTTGAGTATTCAACTAGACCATCAATTTCTTCATCTCACTAGGAGATTCCTTTTCCTTATTGCTTTCATTGTCAATTTTCTACTGGACCATAATAGTTATTTGCTTTTGAGAACAATCCTTGTAGGTATGCCCTGCCTCTCCATAGCTGTAACATTCAAAATTCTTAAAGGATTTGGATTGGACCAGTCTAGTTGGTGTGGCAATAGATGAGTCTTTCATTTGCATAAGCTGTAGCCTAATCAATAGAAGAAAATTTTGTATCTTTTAAATCGACCTAAATGTCATGATTAAGCCTATCAAGGTACAATGAAACCTCTATAATCGTAATGTTGGGACCAAACTAATTTTATTGCTGTGAAGAGATTATAACTTAATAGTGGTATTTCAAAACTTATTATCTTTAATTATCTTTAATATAAGTGGTTTAGAGGTAAAGTATGCACTACATTAATAATTAATGAATAGAGAATGTCAAATATAAGGTATAGACTGACAAGAGATAATCTCAAAAAAAAGTACATGTAACTATGTAGTGTTGGGAATATACAAACAATGATACCAGAGATAAACATAGTTTAAAAAAATTAGTACTTATATCTGTGTAATATATGTAGATATGTAATGTAATGTAATATATATATATATATATATATAGAGAGAGAGAGAGAGAGAGAGAGAGAGAATTTTCTTAAAATGAAACTTAGACAAATTTTAACTTCTTACAATGCAGAGTTTATTTATAACTGGCTCAAATCGGACCAAAATTTTTTATGACTACATATAGGTTATTCCTATATAGAGTACTAGTATAGAAGGTTTTATCATATAAGCATTAATATTCTTTTCCCCTTGATGAAGAACACGTGACTTGGAATACAAATCCCTTTTATAGTGAACAGGAATGAATTTTTCCTCCATTAGATGGCAAAACAATGACAAATTGGTGACTGGTGACAGGTAATTGTCATTGTGCTCGACTGTTGCTCAATATAAACCACCAAGAGCTAGCATTACTCTTCAAATAAGTACTTGTTGTACTTACTCTCTCCTGATTTTAGAAATTACAATATTTGAAGATCCTTTCTATTTTATTCAACCAATCATGCAAAGTTTCTAGATCACCTTGTCCATTAAATTCAGGTATACTGGTTTGAATCCCATAATTAGGTCTAGGAGGATGATATGGAGTATCTGGGTTTGGAGGTGGCTGGAACTTGACAGGAAGGAGTACTTGTGTAGTTGTATGTGCAACATTAACAGTTAGCATCATTAAAGAACTAGAAGCACCATCAATTGCAACACCCTTTGTTTAAAAACAAATTTAGACTTCCTCATCAATTTTAGAATCAAAACATTTTGGAGAAGTTTGATACCATTGATCAGTTTTCGATCAACCTTCTTTCTCAATTCACATAATTTAGTAACTTGTTGAAGTTGCACGAAATGATCATTCTTCACCTTTTTTTTTTCTGAAACAAAATCTCAACAAAATCACTGATTCGACAGTGACAAAAGAAAAATATTGCAATAATTCAAATTCTTACAATAAATTGAAATTCAAGAGAAGTTAAAGGTTACCAGTTTTTGCACTTAAAACAGCATCCTCTCAGCAAGATTTGAGGTTGTTGAATGGAAGAAAAAGGGTTGGGGACCTTGGGTGCGAAGTTCCAATAAATTCCAGCAAAAGAAGAAGAGCTTGGCTGGTAATGAAAACGGCACTTGAGCTTTGCGCCCTGTTTTTCCGGCAAAATTCTGACACTTGGTGGATGGAAACAGGCCTACCAGAGGTCGGCAATGTTGCTGGTGGTTACAAATGTGGCTGACAGGTTCTTTATGGGTGAGTTTGGGGTGGTGGCTTTGGTTTTTATGGTGGCCTCTTGTTCTACTACAATGTACATTAATATATTCTTGTTTGTTTTTTATTTTTCAATTTTTTTTAAATTGCAAAACATCTGTTTATTTTTTGAACGAATTCCTAAACTGATGGCAGCAACAAAAGGCGGCAGCAATGGCACATGTTGCCATTGATTCCAATTGATGTAGAACCACATTCCAACACCCTAAACAATACTTTATTAATTCCAAAACTATATATAACTATAGATGCTGTGAGTTTATATAGAGAAAACTAAAATAGGAAATTATAAAATAGCTTACCAAAATAGAACCTAAGGAACCCTTAAAAACATTAAATTAATTTTCTTACGACAAAAAGAAAAATAATAGTTATTAAGAGGCACATCTTTCCTAGATGAGCTTGTGTCATGGATGTGACTCGGCTACGTCTATGGCGAGGGATATAAATCCCATCAATCTGTTTTCACGCTTGCCATTTCCAGGTTATGAAAATTATCTGGGGTCTCATGGGACATACTGTTGTTAAAACTGCAAGTTTTATGCCTTTCTGATTCTCAATTTACGAGCCATATACCCTCTGCTAAATGGGAATGCAAATTCAGGGGTGGGGCTGGATCCTTATTCCAAGTTAAATATTTCAGATTGCTCAAGTTGTTTAAATTGACCGTATGGCTGGAGTGACAAACACATGAAGTATTTGGCAACTTCATCGGCCCATTAAAGTACCATAAGTTCTGATATATATGGATTATTATTAATAATTAGCCTTGCAGGAATGAAAGTGGTGGTAAATGTAATAATCCAAAGCAGAGGTAAGAAAACATGAATGTATCTATTGGGATGGCAGCCACTCACATAAACCTTATGATGGAAGTTGCCTCCTCTGAGCAATGGGTTTACCACATTTTCCATATTCTGTACAGTGAGTTGCAGGGCTATTGGGAGTGGGCGATGCAGATTTCTGAATAGATGTCTAAATAATTTGTGGTTACTTTTTCATAATAAATACAACCTCATCATTGTAAATAATATTTGATATGGAATCTTAAAAAGTCAAATTTTAATGTGGCTTAGTTTAACTGGCTGAAGCTCTTACTTATTTAGCTTTTAGTGTTGAGTTGCATATCCTGATGGGATAAGTAATCTTCTAACTTAATTAGTAGGTAAATATGATCTTTTTATTTTTTTTGAAACACTGGCAAGCATAGATTTGGTAGAGAGTAAGTATAGATTTTCAAATTCCAGATGAAGCACAGTTTTTGATATTTTGTTGGAGTATTTTATCTTTTTCATGATATTTCAATACTTATTATTGGAATCTTTTATCTTTTTCATGGTGCATTAATCCTTAATTAATCTGTACTGGGTGTACTGATCGTCAATAATGGCTATTAAGCATGAGGTATCGAATTGTGTTTCACGTTATTCTGTTGAGTCCATATTTTCCTAGACTGCTGATATGATGAGCATGATAATTAACCACTTATTGATTCCTATCAACATCAAGAAGTTTCTTCTTTTTATTATTTTTTTTAATGATATCTATATCACTGTTGTGCATTTTAATGTTTCAGAAGTTCTCAAATTCAGTTCCCTTTCTTCTACTTAGGAATAAACAAGATAAGGTTGGTGGTGAAGCACCTCGCTTTCAAAGTGGAGTTCTGCGCACCAACTGCATTGACTGCTTAGATCGTACAAATGTTGCTCAATATGCTTATGGCTTAGCAGCCTTGGGGCATCAACTCCAGGCAATGGGTCTGACAGATATTCCCAAAGTGGACCCTGACAGTAGCATTGCTGCAGCTCTTATGGATATGTATCGGAGTATGGGTGATGCTCTTGCCCAACAATATGGCGGCTCTGCTGCTCATAACACTGTATGCTCTCTCTTCTAACTTCAGTTTTTATTTTGTCACTAGGTTTATAATGGCTTTAGCTGTTGCTTCATCACACCAAATGATTGATCTGGTGTTTCAGGTGTTCCCAGAGAAGCAGGGAAAGTGGAAAGCTACAACACAATCTACAGAATTTATTAAGTCAATTAAACGTTACTACAGCAATACTTATACAGACGGTGAAAAGCAAGATGCAATAAATTTGTAATTGTTCTTCCTCATCACCCATCTACTTGATTTTGTGGCATGATTTGCTTTAAGCATGCAAATGAGTTGAATTTTGCACTGCAATTATATGTGTTCTCTGAAACCAAGTCACTTGCAATGTCAAATATGACTGCCAAGAGTTCTTTCTCACTCTCTCTCCCTCTCTTTTTTGTCCCCTTCAAATTTGTATGTTCTGCATAATCACCTTTCTGCTCTTTTACCAGATTTTTAGGTTACTTTCGACCGCAGGAAGGAAAACCTGCTCTTTGGGAGTTGGATACTGACTATTATCTTCATGTCAACGGGATTAAAGAAGACCTTGATCCTGAGATGTGGTAGAATTTTAACTGCTGCACTTTGTAGTTTGTAGGCTTGCCTCAAATTCTGTTCACATGCTGAGAAGTTTCTGTTTCAGCTGCATATAATTTTAATATTGCTGATTATTTTATTGTGTTTTTCCCCCAGCACTCTGCAAGCCAGTACTAAGCCTGAAAGGGTTGGGAATACTCTTGCCCCTATTCCAGCTTGCAGGGAAGACTTTTCACGCATGAAGTTGACATCATTTGATAAACTGATTGAGAGGACATGTGGTGCAATAAAGAATGTAAGGCTTTGTGCTCAGCCTGATCAAAGACCAGTTGGTGGTGTGGGAAATTCTGGTGTAGCACCTGATGCAGTGTAAAATTTTCCCCAACATTTACCTTCTCTTTTTCCTGATTTAGTCAACTCCGTCGGGAGTGTATCTTTGCTACTATTTTCAGTTCCTGCAGACTGTTGTTCTTGAATCTTGATGTATCACATTATTTGCTTGTTGCATGTTTCTTCGTGTGTTTGATTATATATTGTGAGTTGAAGGTATGCTAAGAATCACACAACCTTCTTGTTTTTTTTTGTTCTTAATTGTTCACTTTTTCATAGTCTAAAAATGAAAGTTAATTGTGCGAATGCTGCTTAAAATTTGTTGGTTTGCTTTATTTTCAATGTTAGCTATATTGGTAGCTGACAATTTGAGAATATGGAACACAGACCCTGGCACAGTTTAGCTTTTGGACGTAGGTTAGAGCTAGGAATATATCATCATTGGTTATTTCACTTAAAGTTTTAATTTTTTAAGAACAGGCTTCTGTTGGATTCTATTTGAAGCCTTGTCATGGATACGCCTTTTAATCATTAAATGCTTTGATATTATCATGTGCTTGTTATATATAGCATTGGAAACTTGAATTTAAGAGTGGGAAGGTTGGTCTTAACTGTACAAGAAGATTTGCTTGATTGCATATATTGATTGCAAGAAATAGTGCTTGTAATTTGTCTGATTGCCAAAAATGATTGCTGGACACGTGATTTTCTTGCAGCGAGATACAGCTCAAAAGCCCAAATTGGCTTTTTGGCCAGAGAAAGCATGAAGAAAGTGGTATAGCCTCCAAGGCTGCTCAACAAGAAACTGAAAATGGAGGATCTCATAAAGATGTTAGAGTTGATGGTTTCTGTGACTTGGATTTGCTTTCTTCTGTTGCTGATGTGAATGAAGAGGATATCTTCCAAAGGTATTCTTGTGATCATGTCTTCCCATTTTCACACTTCCTTGCTCCTGACTTGTCTTGAGTAGTGGGCTGTTTCTAAATTGGCTTGCTGTGAGCCAGCTGTTAAATCTATTTTATGGTTTCTGACCCAGGCCAGAGCCAGAAGGTTGAGCTGTGTTACATATCTCATCAACCAAAAACAACCACTTCTCGCTTGAGCTGGTTGTTTTTGGTTTGATTTGTTGATTCTGGATAAAATAGTTTACCATATCCATATTTGCATGCATGCATTGTCTGAATGTATTACATATTATGCAATTTATATGCCAGGTTGGATGGTTAATATTTTGAATTGTAATTATTTCTATTGACTTTTTCCTTGTGGTTTTCTGTTCAATTTTGTTTTGGATGACCTGAATAAAATGAAGGCAATTGGGTATTCTAGCTAATTAGTTCTTATTTGTGCTTGGGATTTTAAGGTACCTTGCAGTGACCTCAATTGACGAAGCCAGTGGTTGGTATGGCGGTACATTACTTGGCGATCAGAATGAAAGCAGTGAAATTTATAAACATTATGCTGAATTATGTCAGGTAAACTGATTCAGGCCTTTTATGAAACAAAAGTTACAGGGCATTCTTTTCATTGAAGTCAGTATTTGATATTTTATGATACCAAATTTTGGTGTTGTTGTTCTTGCATATTAACCGATGTTACATTTTTCACTTTCTATTTAACAAAATGAAAAAGTATAATCAATGTGACCTTTTTCCTCACTGTTTTAAGCATACTGAAGCCATTGTAATCAACAGGGCCCAGTGATGGAACCATTCCAGAACGATCTGGAAAGAGAGGAACATTATGCTGATGTACTGCGCATGAACGCTATCGGTGTCATAGACGATGCAACTGTTGAAGCAGAGATGGAAGCCGCTTTTAAGGAGTATGATCAAATTGGTGCCGATCTTGGTATTAATACCAATATCTTACAAATCCTTTGCTGAAGACACAAGTTCAGCTGGTGAGATTGGGATCCTTGTGAAGAAGAGAATGTGCAGGGGAGTGAAACTTGTTCTCTCTTGATGAATTTATGAAATATCATATATGTTTTTTCTCCAATCTATTGGATATTTGTAAATATGTAATTTTTTTAGTCTTATATAGGGACGGCAAAAATCCTGAAATTAATCTCCAAATGTGCTTCTGTTGTGTAATTCAAAGGAAATCTGCTGACGATTTCCTAATGAGCTTGTGCTGTTTGATTTCTGAATTGATTTTAACTCCAATTCCACTGATTTTGTTTTATCTGGAATGACACATTTTTAGTTTGTGTTAAGATTTTAATTTGTTTTATCAGCTCAATTACAATTTGAGTCTTAAAGCCTGATTATATTAGAAAAAGATTTTGTTTTGGTGAGATTTCAATTCTATAAGGGCTATTTGAATGGCAGAATTAAAATTTTAATTCTTTCAAAATTGGAATTAAGCTGATAATTCTAGTGTTTAGATTATATAAAGTTATGGAATTGGAATTTGGTTGAAATTACAATTCAAATTACAATTTAGTTTTTGAATTGCAAAATAATATCATTGGAATTATAATATTATTATAAAATATATAAAAAGGTAAAATATATGTAATAAGGTTTTAACTTTGAATAATTTAACTCATTAATAATCTTAATATTTTTTTTTTTTGAGAATTAGATTAATTTTTTAAAAGTTATAATTTAGAAAGTAATTTATGTAAAATTAACTCTATTTTTTTATGTAAAATATTACCCATCTTACAAGATATAAGTAATAAATGAATTTTTCCATTTTGGTTAGATGAATTCACTAATTTTTTTTAAAAAAATTGGTGAATTATTAATGAATTCGATTTGATTTGATTCAATTATGAATCAAATTTAATTGAATTTATTCAAAATCAAATTAAAATGGAATAAACTTATATTAAATCAAATTAAGATAGTTTAGTCCTATTTAAAATTTATTATTATATTAAAAATTAAAAAAATCTACTAAAAACATAATATTTGTATTCATAATATTTAAAAATATATTCTAACAACTAATGTTTATATTACAAATATTTCAATCTATTTTTTAAAACTTCCAATTCAAATTGCATCAAATTAAATTAGTTTGATTTAGTTTATAAATCAATTCAGTTTGATTCGATATAAATATTTTAAGATTTTGATTTTTTTAATTTGGTTCGATTGAAATCAATTCAGTTCGGTTTCATTAAATTTGATTTTTTATTTGATTTTTAAGTTTGGTTCGACTAAATTCAGTTTGAATGATGCCCCTAGTAGCTGGTTAGAATTTTTTCTATAGTTTCGAATTCTAATTCTTTCTTTTGGATTAAGTTAAAAATTTAAAATTGAACTGGATTTAATGTCTTGAATTTCATAAAATTAATGTAAAATTAATTATGAATGAATTATTCAAATAGAAAAAGAATTTGAATTTCAATTGCAAAGTCAATTCTATAATCTAAATAGACTCTAAATAATATTAAAACTTGTTAGATATGAATGGAGATGATAAATTAATTGATTTAGACGGGTTTGCATTGAATTAATATCCAATTGGGTCATTAAGATTGGGTTAATTTGGATTATATTTTTTTGGTGGTTTTGGATTAGATCCATTTGAATTTCAAATGGAATGAGTCTAGTAAAGATATATATGAAAATAAATTTGAGTTATTTTGAATTTCAAATTCAGTAGCATCATATTACTTATAATTTTAATTGATATATGAATCGATTTCAAATACGGTCAAGAATTATCATATCTACATATAAATAAAGTTTATAAAATTTTTATGAACGTTATCCATTATTCTATGTCAAATAATTCATTTAGTATTTTATATTTTTTATTATACGAAATTGGTTATGTTTAGGTCAATCAAAGATTAACTAGTAAAGGTGGTAAATAACTCAAATTAATTTAGAATAGGTTCGGTTTGAGTTCCTTTGAGTTGTGAATGGATTGATGGAGTCAACAAAAATTAAGGTGCATGAAAAAATTTAGATTATTGTTAAATTTTCTGTCAATCTCTCATAATTTTGACTTTTGAAGATGAAAATATTATTTTAGATTTTAAATAAATTTTAAATATTTTAATAATTTAAATTATATCATTTGAATTAATTCATATATCAAATTGAGATCAACTCAATTTGAATTGACTACAAATCAAATCAAATCAATTTTAAATCAAGTCAAACAGAAAATTGCCACCTCCACTAAATACTATATAAGTTAATAAAACTAAAAATTTAAAAGCACAAGCTTCAAAACTATAAATTAAAGTGAATTCTGGATTTAGTCTAATTATAGAAATTCAAGTGAATTTTATTCCAAACACTATCTTAGGATTTAAAGGCAGCAATTTAGAATTCAGATGATGTTTTTTTTTTTTTTTTGAGAAATATATGATATTGATTTTACTTATAAAATAAGAAAGAAAGACATATAAATACTATGGCAAGTTGAGTATTGGGCTTAAAACGTTACAATTTTAAGAGTTTTAATTGAATCATGTTAGAATTTTCATTTTTATAATTTTTAATTTAATTTTTTTTTGTTTGATAGGATTTGTTGAATTATTAATTTATATATGTAATTTATATTTTACTAAAACCAATTTTATATAAGGACAATTCAATATACCTATAAGATTGATGGATTTTTTTTTTTTTTGAGTTGTTTGAATTTTAAGTTGGAATTTCAAAATTCAAATTATAAATGGAGAAAAAGAGAAAAAGAAAACTCAATGTGAAATTACGTGCATAAATATCCAATTAATTTTTGATATAGCACCTTTTTAATACATCAAATAATTTTATTATAACTACAAATAGAACATAAGGGAAAAAAAATTAACATGAGCATTGAAATTCTCTCTCTCTCTCTCTCTCTCTCTCTCTCTATATATATATATATATATATAGAATATTTAATTATCATTTATGATTGAGAATATAAATAATAAGAAAAATCATTAAATATCAGTTAAAATTATAACTTTCCAAAATAAAAAAAAGACATGATAAGTTTTTATCACATTCAATTTTTAATTGAAGCATAAAAAAAAGATTTTATATCTTATATGAAAGCATTTATCACTATAATCTTCTTGATATTCTAGTACAAAATCAATTATTATGGGTATTCCTAATTTCCTTTTTTTGAAAAACTAAAGTTTGATGGATCGATTAATCAAACTTAAAATAGTAATTTTAATGTGGGTCGAAAGCAAAATTTAGCGCATCAATCTAATTTTACTATTTTTTTATGTTATTTTAATTTTTTATAAAAATTTAGTGGGTCACTTGACCAACTAATTACAATTTGCATGTAGCTTTTCCCCAAGTGCAATTTGATATGATGAGTTTGATGGAACCATTTTTGCCCTGCATGGAGAAAAATACAATCATAGAAAACATATATTAATAATTTGATATGTCATTAAGTAATGATGGGTAAACAACATGGCATATGAAGATTGAAAATCTCTTACATTTTCCAGTACAATAAAAAGGATATAGCTATAGAATCCATTTTCATGCTAGAAATTTGTTGTATTATGTATAGGATCTGGACCTGTTGGAACTTTTCTTTCCAGTTCCCACTCAGAAGGAGAAGGAGGAGCAAGAGTTTGAGCAATAACTTCAGACTTGATTTGCATGTGGTTTGAATCTTTAGGACTTGGGCTAGCATGACGAGTCCTAGTATTATCTTGCACAGGAAGCTCACCAGGAGATGTTAGAATTTGTTCAGAATCTAGTACATAAATTTAGAACACCATTTATAATTAAAAGGAAGCAAAATTGCATACATGTTTGCGCAGTAGATCTGAAAATAGAAACAAGTTGCATACTCTTTTACACGTTGGATCCCAAATTATTCCGCTCTATTATTCCGATCACTGAAAATAGAATATTCGGATAACAGGTTAGAAAAGTTGAAAAGGGGAGCTAAGTCTTCCTCTCTTTGACCTTCTCACAAGACGACTACGATGGGTGTAACAATTAGGGTTTTTCATTATTAAAGCAAGAGATGAGACCTAGCCTATTTATAATAAATTTTAACAGGTCCATCCATCACAGGTCCATGTTAAAATAGGCCTACACTGACCGTTTCTCATATCGGCCCACAAAAGG
>CATIWR010357820.1:0-20340 GCA_949677035.1 Omphalea diandra
ATATATATATATATATATATATATATATATATATATATATATATATATATATATATATTCTTTAAAGGACTAGTTTTGTGGTGATTCTAGTTTTAGTAATTAATTTTATATATAAAATATACATCTCTTTATGTAAAATAAAAAAAAATTATATATATTTTGATAACTTTTCACAAATTATATTAATAAAGTTACATACAGATATAAAAAAAATTTTAAATTATATATTGCAATTAATAATATGTAAATTTTTTTAATTCAAAATATAACTAAATAATCGATAAATATAATTAGTAGTCATATATAAAACTACATATTACTACAAACTTTATGTAATATTATCAAATTTTATATATAATTTGTACATCTTTTTACATAATATAAAATGAATTGATTTATTTCATGAATTTTTACATATTAAATTGTTAGAATTACATATTAACATGAAAATAAACTAGAATTATATGTTGTAATAAATAATTTATAAATTTTTTAATTTATTATATAAATATATATAATCTCGAGATATAACTAGCAAACATATAAAATTATATATTGTATTAGATATTTTATAACATTTTAAGATTTTGTATATAAATTTTATATCTATGTAATATAAAAAATTTCACATTTTTCATAATTTTTCACATATTATATTGATAGAGTTACATACTGAGATAAATAATATTTAAAGATACATATTGTAATTAATAATATGCAATATTTTTAGTATAAATGAATATGATTAAATAATTCATTACATCAAAAAAGAAACTATATATTTCATATTATAACTTTGTATGAAAATATTCATTTATATCATATAATTTATATCTTATATTTTTGGGGTGCAATTAACATATTTTGAATAATTTTTTTATATTTTTTAAAAGTAATTTCTTACAAAATATTGTCTAATAAATTTATAAATGTTATAAAATATATATTTAAAATTAAATTAAATTAAATTGACCATACTATTATATATTTTATCCATCATATCTATATTAGTATTTTGATTAACTTTTTATGTTTTTTACTATTTATATTTACAAAATCACATCAAAATATTATATATAATAATTGATTATCTGTAATAGCATGTTATAATAATTGATAATATATAATAACAAGTTA
Organism: Omphalea diandra; assembly: GCA_949677035.1. Lineage (NCBI taxonomy): Eukaryota > Viridiplantae > Streptophyta > Magnoliopsida > Malpighiales > Euphorbiaceae > Omphalea > Omphalea diandra. Next base: position 1,138 of record CATIWR010357820.1, read on the forward strand.
TTATATAGTTAGTTATATAATTTATCTAAATCGACTTGTTATTTATTAATTGGATAAAATAAAGGTACTGAAATAAATTTTGAAACACTTAAATATGAGACACTCTAAAATTTTCTTTAATTTTATTGTATAAATTGCAGTTTCTCTTAGTTATATTTAGCAAATGTAGTTCAAATTTCACATATGAATAATTGAGAATTTTATCTAATTATTGTACATATTTGATTTATATTTGCTCACTATAATGCATTGTATTTTAACGCCCGAAATTTGCTCAATTATTTTATTCATGAAACAAAGAGATAAGAATACCCCTCATTGATTAACGATATTTCTACTTTTTATCAATAATGTTAAAATCCCAGATTTTGTCTGGTTTTGCTACATATATGAATATGTAAGGATGCACTATCACTCTCTCAATTTGCAAGACAAAAATGTGCTTGCAATCTCAATGATTAAGAGCAAAGGCGATACAAGATTACGTCATTCAATATATATAATATATGATGAATCCCTTTCATTGGGCACCATCAAAATTAAAAGTTATTGCATGGTATGCAAGAAATGTAATTTTCGCCTGACATTTGGCACAACAATATTATAAAAAAAATCCACCAAAATGTGGCACCCATATCTTTATATAAATAATATGGAGAGATCTCCTATAATTGAATTGAAACAGCTAGTAGGGATACATATTAGATAACAGGGTCAGTAGCGAAGCTTCAAATTTCAGTCAAATTGACACAACATGAGAATCAATACTTTATTTTAGCGGGTTTTGTTGAATTTTTAGGTAGATAGTCCCAAGCTCATGGATTTGAGCCAATTTACCAATTTCATTATTGGGGTGTGGTGGGGTAAACAAGATAATGTTGAGAATTTTATGGAATATACTAAGCTTAGGAAGGTGCATGTTACAAAGGTGAGCAAATGGTCGATTCGGTTAATTCGGTTTGATTTTTTATCAATATCAAATAAATCAAATTTTATATATTTAAATCGAATTAAATTTTTTGAAAAAAATCAAATTAATCAAATCGATTAAATCAAAATTTATATGTCTATAAATCGAACCGAACCTATAAAAATTAGTTCGGTTTTATTTGATTAAATTACATATATTTTAAATATAATTCATTTCAAATTAATTTGATTTATTAATAATTCCAATTTTTTTATCTAAACAATCAAACAGAAAACTGAAAACTAATTTTTTTTTTAAAATTAAAACCAAACTAAACTAAACTATCTCGGTTTGGTCGGTTTTTCGGTTCGGTCTGGTTTTTGCTCACCCCTAGCATGTTATTCATTTTCGTGACCAATTGATAAACAACATGTAATTTTAAGCAAGAAAAAAATGACGAAATAATTGGGATTTTGCAGATCTATTTAGGATTCTTGTTCTTGCATTGCAATGATTAGTACATAACAAGAGCATTCCCTCTATTAAGCCATCTTAAGCATAATTCCCTCTAGTTATTTCATTGTCTAATGATTTGTTCTTTAAAGAGATAGGAGTACTACTAAATCATTCATAACAGAATAAAGGAATTCTTATACTTGAACCAATCAAAACAGTTTCGTGTTCAATTCAACTTATCACTAACATATATTTGGAACCCCTGACTTTATCTCAATACAGCTATGATTAAAACATTAATTTGGAAAGTAAACTAGATTTCTTATGTTGACAATATTATGATGATTAAAGGAACAATTATTTGTGTTGGGTGCGTTAGATTAGATGTACTCTTAAATACTTCCATAGATAATGAAGTTGTAAATGCGTGAAGAAAATATCTTCTTGTTATAAATTTAAGGTGCATTTATGTCACTCCAATGCATCAAATGGAGTTAGGTTAGTGAGTCATTAATTTACAATCACTTTATGTTGAAAGTGATATTTAGATTAAAAAAGTTATTATGCTTAACAACTTCTTTTTATTCATTATAGTAATGTATTGTGTGCTATATAATATGATATTCTTTTTTACTTTCACTGTAAAGCTAAAGTTCTGGCTTCAAACTTGAAATCTTTTATTCTATACTTTAAAGAGTTTGAAAAAATCAACCACATTAAGTCTAACTAACTCATTTCACATTTCTTTAATGTAAAAATTAATCGAGTAAAGAATCATTTTAAAATCATTCACACTTACATTTTGAAAAATATGAAATGGTCGCTCACTTGTTCGCTTTAAGGTCTTGTGTTTATCGAGAATTTTTTTTAAAAAAAAAGAAGTACGAAGCAGTTTATTACTGAATCCCAAGCAAAAGATCAAAAAGGTCCAAAGGAATCTCCTCTGAATTAGACCAAAAAAAAAAAAAAAAAACTATTTACAACCAATTTATTACTGAAAAGCAACACAGAATTAGATAAATTTGTCTGTGAAACCAGAGAAAGAGCTAGCAAAATCGCCTGGGCATGTGAATCGTTCTTAAAAAATGCAGCTTTAAAACAAGTTAAATAATTAATTTAACGACTAAAATCAATATAAACTTAATAAGTAAATTCGATAGGACCTTATTTAATTTTTTTTTTTACACATTTACTACTACATAATCAGCCACATGTAAATCAAAAGAAATTGATATATTAAAATGATACTAGTCCTGAATTTGCATTATAATAGTAAATTTTAAATAAATTTAATATTTATATTTATCATTTAATTAATTAATTAAATGATTAAGAATCAATGTAGAAATAATAATTAGATTTATTATTTTATAATATATTTATTTTATAAAATTATTGTGAACTAAATAATAATTTTATTATAATTTTTTGATAAAAATAAAAATTCATATTTTTCTTTTTTGGTTTTTTTTAATTTTTTTAGGATTTTAATTTTATTATTATATAGGAAACTAAATATTGATAATTATGAATGTGAAAAACTTCCGTTTTTAGTTATTTTTTAGGATTTTAATTTTCCTTATTAAATAACAAACTAAATATTGATTATGATGAACGTGAAAAATTTCCTATATAAATGTGAAAATCTTCCTAGATTATTAAACTTATTAAATTATTTGTATGTAAAATTTTTTTTATAGTTTTAAACTTTGTATTTTTGATTAATTACAAATTAAAATTTTAATTATTAATTTATTTGTTATATGAAAAATATATTATATTATTAACTGTTAAAAGTATTATTTTACTAATATAATTATTTGATAAACGACAAACATTCATCCACAAATTAAGCTTATGACCAAAATTAATTATATATACTAGTTGTAAACTCGCATGTCTCGCGTTATAATCAAAATAACATATTTTAAAAATAAATTTAGTAAATAATCAATTAATTAGTTGAATGATTAAAATTAATATATAAAAATAAGAAAATTTTATATTTTACTTTTTTGTTAGCTATGTTTTGGTTTTTTCCTTATTATAGAAATTAAATATTGATATTATAAATATGAACAATTTTCAATATTTTTAAATTTTCTAAATTATTTTTATGTAAAGAACTTAAACTTTTTTATATTTTTTTTTGATTAATTGAAAAAACTAAATATTTATTTATTAACTTTCTTACCACATGATAAAATAAAAATATATTATACTATCACTTGTTAAAAATTTTACATTATTAATATAATTACTTGACAAATGTAAGCATTGATTGAAAAATAAGTTAGAGACTAAAGTTAATTATATATGTTGATTGATTGATTATCTAACTATGATAAATATTAATTTAAATTTGAGTTTAAAATCAAAATTAATTATATATTGATTAATAGTTATAGTCTTCTTTTTGGTTAAAATAATTACAACCAGGTTTTAAAAAAGCTAAAACAAAAAAGGTTAACTATATAAATCTTTAAAACTAATAATGAGATTAACACTATAATTGATAATTTAAATAAACTATATATATATATATATATATTACATAAGTGAACTTATAATTATAAAAAAAAATTTACTTTTTTGTTTCATTTTAATATTTTTTTAAATATAGATCAGAGCAAGTTTTTATATTTTTCCAACTCCCACAAAAATTTTGAAACACCTTTCATAATTCTTTTTCTGAAAGTTTCCACCTTTTAAGTTTTTTCAAAAGATTCATTGAATTGAATGAAAGTTTATTTATTCAAATTTATTTTTATTATTAAAGTTGAAAATGACAATAAGATAGAAAAAAGAAGCGAATTTTGACATTTTCATTTTCATTTTATCAAAACTCAGGATAAGTATGAAATTATGAAAAGTTACCAAATGTCATGAATAAAATAAAATAAAAACTAAATAAATGACCTTTGTGATCGATTTAATTCACTATTATATATGATGAATGTAGTTCATATTAAAACTTCTTTACCAATTATTACGAGCAATTACAATAGGGAAAAGACATTTAATTTTCTTATTTATTTTATTTATATGGGCCTATTGGATATCATGCTTAATAGATATATTGATGGGAAATTCTACGTGTAGTTATTCATTTTTTTTTTACACTTACAATAAAATTTGATAAATTATATTATTTATATAATTTAAATAAATTATATTTTTTCTTTGTTATTTATGTGTAATCCTTTTATATTATTAAAATTTATCACGCTCTGTAAATTAATTAAAATTTATATACAACTCTTTTATATATTAATTGTACATAAAATATTTGAATTGTTATGTTTTAATGATGTAAATATTGTTATGCGAGAAATAATCAATTTATATGACACATGATATTTAATTAATGATATTCAATGTTTTTTTAAAATTATAAATATGTTTTAATGATGTAAATGTTGTCAAGCGAGAAATAATCACTTTATATGACACATGATATTTAATTAATGATATTCAATATTTTTTAAAAATTATGAATTTTATTATAAGATATTTGTATTGAATTAATGACTTGTTTTAATATGAAATATTTGAAGATTATGGTGAAAGTAAAATAAGAAGATTTCAAGTTGAAAATAGATTGTGCAATTGAAAATTAATTGCAAAAATTTTTTATAACTGAAAAAAAGAGTTGTAAAAATAAAAAAAGATAAAAAAAGAAAAGAGAGGGTTGTGGAAAGAAAATGTTAAATAAAAAAAATTGTAAAAAGAAAGAAAGTATAATTAAAAAATAAAAAATTATAAATAAAATTTTTTTATGTTGATAGGCTTTTGATCTCGAAGCTCATTTCGGCCCTATCGGTGAAAAAACAGAATAAAAAAGATAATGGGCTTTTTTTACAATTAAAAGGTACTTAATTCCTTGAGTAAAAAAATAAATTTAAAAAATTCATTTTTTACAAATGAGTATTGAGTTAGACTAGGGTATAATTAACGTTTATAATAATTAAAAATATTTTTGAAACTTATAAATATTATAATTTGGTAAAAAATTTTAATTTCATGCAATGATGTTACCAAATATGCTAAAAATTGCCTTTTCTTTTTTGCATTTTATGATTTTAACTAGAGGATATAAGAAAAGCAAACACAAGTCAATTGATTAATCTATTTTTTTTGACTAAAATTGCTATATTTTTTAATCACAATATTATCATGTTATATTTTTTATTAGCAAATAACTAATTTGAAATTGTAATTTATGTAAATTTAGAATTTTGAAATTAGCATTCAGATAAATTAATATATATATATATATATATATATATATATATTCTTTTACTTTTTTCTTGAGCATCTTCAATACTACTACATAACAATAAGAATGTATATATATTTTTTAGTGATAGTGAACTCTTTTTAATATTTCTTCTAAAAGTATTACTTCATTTTCTTCTATTTTTGTTTTAATTTTGAACTTTTCAATATTGTTATTTTTGGAAAATAATAAGAATAAATATATCCAAAAGTGTGAGGCTACTTTCCCAATCTCTCCAATTTTCTTTCGATTCTCGCACATTTGCCCACCCTCGAAACATGGAACAATACAGAACCTTAAAAATCATCCAAAAATCCGCAAATTCACGAGTGTTCCATCTATACCTCAACCGTCCATCCCACCGGAACGCCATCTCACGCGACTTATTCACCGAATTCCCCGCCGCCCTCTCCTCTCTGGATCACAACCCTGATGTCGCCGTCATCGTCCTCTCCGGCACCGGCGACCACTTCTGCTCCGGCATCGACCTCAAAACCCTAAACATCACCACTGGCCAGTCCTCCGGAGACCGTGGCCGGGTCAACGAGCGGCTCCGGAGAGAGCTTAAGTTCTTTCAGGACGCGATCACGGCGATCGAGCGGTGTCGTAAGCCAGTGATCGCGAGTATCCACGGAGCATGTATTGGTGGAGGGGTTGCTATCGTGACTGCCTGTGATATTAGGTTTTGTTGTCAAGATTCGTTTTTTTCGGTCAAGGAGGTTGATTTGGGGATCACAGCAGATCTTGGTACGCTCCAGCGGTTGCCCCATTTGGTCGGGTTTGGTAATGCCATGGAGTTGGCTTTAACGGGTCGGTGATTTTCGGGTCAGGATGCGAAGGAGTTGGGCCTGGTTTCTAGGGTTTTTGCGTCTATAAAGCATTTAGATGAGGGTGTTGGACTTGTTGCCGAGGGTAAGATGGTGTTTTCATTTTCATTTTATTTTTTCAATTATAGTAATATTGGACGTGTAATTTTTATGTGCATTTGTTGTTATGTTTATGCATTAGGCATATTTATTAGTTTTGTTATTATTAAAATTAGAATTTTATTAGAATTTGAATTCCTGACCATATTTTAATATAGATAACTATGTATGTGGTGAACCCCATATTATTGTATTCAGTATTATATTATGATGCCGATGCCGCAATTAGTATTTTTTTTTTTTAAGTATTTAGATAATAATTTATTTGTGTATCTAATTATATCAATTTAAACAATTTCATTTTTGATAAAATTATCATAAATAATGAATAAATTACACACAAAGTTTAAAATTTTATACAATATTGTGGAATTCATCCTACGTGTATTGGATAATTGAGAAAAAAAAATGTATAAGGTCATGTTTGGTCTGCTCTTGTAAATGGAGTGTGTGTGTGTGTCTTGGTCGAAAAGTGCAATTTTAAATTTGTTTTTCTAACTAACTGAATAAAATTTTATGGAAGAACTTAGATTCGTTGTGAACCAAACAAAAAACAAAGGAATTCTGTTCTAAGAATTGGTTTCTATTTGCATTCTAGGAGTGAACCAAACATGGTGTAAATGTATGCTTAGGAACAATTTGGTATTGGTCCCTAGTGGTGGATTTCGAATCCTTAACTGTCTGCAATATGAAGCATATGCTTAGGACCTAGTGATTGATATCAATTCTGGTGGTGGGATTTAAATGATAATATGTTGGTATTTGATACTACTTGTTTAGATTAAGTTTTACGCGCTGCTAGGGAGAGAAGAGTTCTTATTTTTAATTTTCTATAATGTTATTTGAATCAATATACTTAACATTGCTCTCTTGTTATGTTTTTTTATGAGAATTCAATGGCTAACGATTATCTGTTCCAATATCTGTTGATGGTGGTTCGTGCAGAGATTGCTGCAAAGTCTCCTCTTGCAGTTACTGGGACGAAAGCAGTCCTATTGAGAAGCAGAGACTTGAATTTAGAACAAGGATTGGATTATGTTGCAACTTGGAATTCGGCAATGCTGTTGTCTGATGATCTAACCGAGGCTGTCAAAGCACACATCCAGAAAGGAAAACCTGTATTTGCCAAGCTTTGATTTTGCCTTGATGGCTTATGCCACCTCTGCATTTCTTATCACCGCCTTCACCCTCATTGGCGAATAAAATAAATGGTTTTCCTGTTCACCATAAATAATGGTGTATTTGTTGATCACCTTGTACTCGATACAATGTTCTTTTGGCAAGGGTGTTGTACTGTAATAGCCTTGATATGGACCTACTGTATTATTGTGTGAACCATTGTAAATTATGTTGGAAGTTTATCAAAATCAACTAAAGTGGGAACCTTATCCAAGAGAGATGCTCTGACACTATCATTTCTGAGTGCCGTTTTGAAGTGATGTTGATGGCCTCTACAGCATTATCTCATAAAATCAGAGCTTGCTTCCCTTGGTCTGTCTTAGGCATGTGGATGTCAACCGGAGATCAGAAGAGAACAGTTTCAAGCTTGATGTCAAAAATTCTGTATCAGCAGCATGATCCCAAGATCCCTATGACAACAGCCATGACCTGAAGTAAGTTGCCATAAATTCTGATTGCCCTCTGAATTTGGTAATGTAAGTATGCACCTCTAGCTGGGTCAGTTCCTAAAAGAGCTTTTGCTTGTTCAAAGTTAAATTGGTTTCATTAGCCCCATTTGTATTATTATTGGTTCTCGTCAGCGCCCCTTGTATTTAAGCACACATGTTTGAGCTTGTACTAAGTGGGAGGTTGATGCATTATCTGCTTCTGCTGGTGGCATAGGTTCACTAACAAGATCATGTACAACTTTTGAAAAACTCAGTTCCACTACTGCAAAAGCATACGCGACAAATGTGACATGGTGAAATGGTCCGCCAGCTCCTGAGTCATGGACCTCAATTCAATTGTGCCAATTATTGGAGTCTCAATGGATAACTTGCACTGACATTAATAAAACGTGGGAACAGGGAAAATGCTAGTGATTATAGACAATACGGTAGAAAAATATAAACAGGGAAATTGCAGAAACAAATGTATCTAGACTAATGTGTACTGCAATATTGCAATTCTGCTTTTGCTTGAGGCACCGAATGAGATGGTCTTGTTGTGGGATCATGAATTGGTCCGCTAATTACCCTTTTCTTTTGACGTGCTTTTCCACGAGATGAACCTTCTTTCTACACGTGCCAGACAAAAAAGAGCAGTGGCATGAACCACTAGTATGGATATGTTAATTTTTTGGTGCATTGGAACCAATAGTAGCAAATTTCCCATTTCTTATATTTTCACGCACTGTGATATCATCATATGAGACCTAATTAAAATCATATTTAGTAAAAGTTGATATAAAAAACAAAAGGGTAGAGTGAAAAGGAGGATGAATCACAAGAAACAGGCAAAAACGCAACGGCAGCAAAACTTAGTGCCCAAGTGGAAGAACCAAAACGCGTACATTTGGAGAAGGTGACAGAAGAATCCATGCTTTCACGGCGTTCTAGTGCATTCTTCAATTGTATCTACCTTTCTTTAATCGTTTGATTACTTGGACGTCCAATAAAAACCATCCTTATTTTCAAGTCATAGTAGCAATCAGAGAGTCGTAAGATGAAGTGAACATGCATGTACGTGTCATTTTCTAGTCCTCTTTTCCACCCCACATGGAAATATATTTTCTAGTGCTTTCTTCGTATTGTGATTATCAAAAAGTTTTTAAATAAATTAGTTCATCATATCATTTATAAATGAAATGAAATTTTATAATTGATGAAAATTTATTATATTTTTTGTTAAGAAAATTCTACGAGAAAGCAATTAAAGATTTATTAATTACAATTTTTTTTATTAAGAATAGTATTAAATATCTTCTTGATATTAATTTTTTTATTATAATTATATGCGACATATTTTAACATATAATAGTATTAAGTGTTAAATAAACTAATCGATAATCTACCCTTTATATAATTTTAATTTAATATATTATTTAAAATATTAATAAAATAATATATTTATATAATATGAAATTAAATAAATAATATTTATTTTTAAAATAGATAATATATAAAATTATTGTTTAGTCTTATATTTTTTAGTTGTCTATTTATAGTTTGCTTTATTAATTTTTTTATTTTTATTTATAGTTATTTTAATTAAATATTTTAATATGAAAATTCTAATATCTTATGTGATAAAGACTTAGTTTAATAGATAATATCCACTTATTTAAATTTGAATTTAAGATTAGAATTAATTATATACAAATTAATAATTTGTGCTTTGTGATATTATAATTTAATATACTATTTAAAATATATTTAAAAATATTAATAAAAATTATGTGATTAAGTAAATAATATTTATTTTCAGAATAGATAATATGTGAAAATAATTCTTTCATCTTATATTTTTTCAGTTGCTTGTTTTATAGTTGTTTTAATGATTCTTTATTTTCATTTATAACTATTTTTAATTAGATATTTTGATATGAAAATTGTAATTATTTATATGTTAAACTGCTAGTTTAACAAATATCAAAATTTTCTTAAATAATCAGTTAGCTGATAAATGTCAATCACTCATCTAAAATTGAATTTGAGACTAGAATTAACTATATATATTGATTACTTTTACTTATTATATAGATAACTAAATATTTATTATTATGTACATGAAAAATTTTTTGTATTATTAAAATTTCTAAATTATTTTTATAAGAAGAATTTTTATAATGCTAAGCTTTCTTTTTTTTTTTATTTGATTAATTAAGTAAATTAAATATTTAATTATTAATTTACTTGTTATATAGTAAAATGAAAATATATTATATTGTCACTTATCAAAAATATTATACTGCTAATACAATTATTTAACAAATTATATTACTTATTTAAAATTAAATTTAAGATTAAAATTAATTATATATGTTAATTTGAAAAGTATCATATTTTATATATTTTAAAATATGTCAAATCATCATTTATAAAAATATAAAGAAAAAATAATATAAAAATATTTAACATTTTTTTTCATTAATTGGTTTACTTATTAAGTGATGGACCGAGTCTATCTTAAAAATTCGCTTATTTAGTATAGAAGTGAGGCAATCGAAATTTCCTTTTCTCTAAAGATAAATGTATCTCTTTGGGTGTCTTCTAAAGTGCCTTTAAGGTATTTTAACTATATTGCCTTAGTTACATAAAAAAAAATGAACAAGTAAGAAATTTCATATAGTTTTTCATCTCGATAAGTAACTATATAGTTGCATAATAAAATGAACAATTTATATTTAATATAAAAAATTTTATATATTTTTCATCTTTATATATAATTTCTATTTAATATGTAATTTTCAATAAAAAAAATTACATATAAATATTGATAAAGTTACCTAATGAAATACTAAAATAATTTTTAAAATACTTATATATGAGAAACACTCGAAGCTCAAGTGTTGCCAATTGATATTTTGAAAGATAGTAAAACTCTTCTAATTTATTGTATAGTACTTTATCTATTTCAAATTAGATGTTATTTTAGAGAAAATTTTTTATCTCATAATACTTATTGTTTTATAATTATCTATAAATATTAATTAATTTTTTTCAATTCTACCATTTATCTCTTTTATAATAATTATTTCTTTTTAAAGTACATAATAATTTATAAAAATAATTAATTAAGGGTTACTTAACATGCTCTTTTACTTATGTAATAACACCTAATAAATATAATTCTTATTATATGTGTAAAAATCTTAGACGATATTTATTAAGAAATAAGGAGAGTATTAGACACTTCAAGTACTTGGGTGATAAAAAGAGACAATATTAGACACTTTAAGTACTTGGGTGATAAAAATAGCAGAGCCGGTGTCCTAATTTTCAAGTGTTTCTTGGGAGAAAAGCAAGGATCTTGTGTTGTAATAAACAGTGTTTTTAAAATATAACATAACAATAATTTTAAAATCGAAATAGAGATTGAAATAATCAGTTGATTAATTTTTAATTTATTCAATTAATCACTTCAATAGATGGATTTAATAAATTATTTTCAAAATTGTTTTAAAATTAAATATAAAAAATGTTGAAAATAATTAAAAAATATAATATGATAAAATAATAAAAAAATATTTTTAACAATTAAACTTCAAGTAAAATAGTATGATTTTTTAGAAAATTGATATTATTTCATAAAATTATATAATTTTAAGTTAAATCAATTTGATATAATTCCTAGATTGACTTTCTTTTTTTTGCTTTCATAAAATTATATAATACCAGTCATTTGCTTTCTTTTTTTTTTTCAATTTTTTAATTAATTTTTAATAATTAATCAAATCAAATTACGGATGTATTCTTAATTCTATCTATCCCACTGGATTTGATTCTGAAATGACTGGTAATGAATGGAATAATAGTACTTGTTGAACTTAAAATTAATTTTAGACATAAAACCCATTTGCATGCTCCTGAAATTTGTGTATTTGACATATGAAATTGGATCTTACATTAAATGGACGTGTAGATTAGATCGAGTTGCTAAAATCCACGTATCAAACACATACGATTTCCTTACATTTTCATGCACTAAAAATGTTGAATAGCTGAAAACTCGGAAATTTTGAGATACAAACACCCGCAAATTCCTCTCTTTCTTCTATCTTCAAAGTCAGTCCCAATCCAAGTTTAACCTTCAATTCAACCCTCTTCTGTAATTGGAATATTCTTTCCAATCTCTTTTTTCTAGACTTCTCTTCAGACCACTGGGAATATGCTTTCTTTTTTAATAATATTTGTTTACAATATCCATTCCTTTAAATACCACCCTTCCCATATGCCTCAACCTGCAGCCTCTGTAAAGACCAAGTTCCATATCGTTTTCCCATTGAGTCATCATTCTTGAATAAAGAAAGATTTAGAAAGATGGCTCTTAAAGCTGTTCATGTTTCTGATGTGCCTAATCTTGATCAAGTCCAAGAAAATGCAGCGTTAGCCCTCTGCTCCACCCGTTTCACCAATACAAGTGAGTTTCTTGAATTATAAAATATATGTTTCTTGTTTTAATATTCTTGGAAATATTGACATTATTTCTTGGCGGATTGATAATGATTTATCAGGTGTGAATGATCATGAAGGTGGCCATCATGACACCAAGCCACAGTCACTTCCATTTAAATTTCCAAAATTTGTGGTGATGGGGCACAGAGGGAGTGGAATGAACATGTTGCAATCTTCTGATAGGAGAATGAAATCTATTAAAGAGAACTCAATCCTCTCTTTTAATGCTGCAGCTAAATTGCCTCTGGATTTCATTGAATTTGATATTCAGGTGATGATCAGATTTCCCTGTACCAGAATCACATATGCTTCATGTGACGATCCTATTGTTTGTTTTAGGATTATTTATGCACTCATCTATTTTATAAATATCTACAATAGTCTTGTGGTCGAATGCCTGTCTTGTAGTTAGGTATTTCACAGATGTAAGATTTCAGCCAAGCACCAAAAAGCTGGCAGCCTTTTTCTCTATCCCTTGCTAAAACTTGAAACAGATTAACTCAGGATTTTAGATTTTTGTCATGTAGGCATTGTCTATATGTGTGACTTCTTGTTTTCTAGCAGTCAAACAATTTTGCTCTGTTCCCAGTCTCTATATATGAGACGTGTCATGTTTGTTCTGTATCTCTTATATAAGAGATACATCTGTCTAAATATATGCCATTCAATTAGTGATGGTTATAGACAATTATGAAACTCTAGCCTTGGAATTTTTTGATGTCAGAAGGAGATGAGTAATCATCTTCATAAGAAGATATGAAAGAATTTGTGGATTATGTTTTTCCTAATAACTGTATTTTTTTTTTTTCACTCTCATCAAGGTTTAGGTGTATCAGTTGAGCCAACCAATGAAGGAATTTGACAATTTTATCTCAATTATATGATAGGAACATGAATGAGACTTTGGGCCATATAAATCCTCTCTAAAATCCCAATATTTGTACTAGTTATTACCTTTCAGCCATGTTGTTTTTCAGTTGATTGTAGCACTTATTCTCTTCTTTCAGAGAGGAAATATTTTGTTTCGACTGCATTGTAGTGACTGTCAGAATTATAATCTCAAATTGAAGGGAAACTGATTTAGTTTACCTCTGGTGTTTTATTGTGTCCTGTTTTTCTTTTACTATTGGTGAGGGAAGATCCTTTAGAAGAAACAGTAAAAAAAAAAAAATATATTTGTTGTAGGTGACCAAAGATGACTGTCCAGTCATTTTCCATGACAACTTCATAATCACTGAAGAACAGGTAAAGTCCTTTCTTAAATCGAAGTCATTTAACAATCTAAGCTTTCTTTGAGAGATTGGCAAATTCTGATTGTTTATATTGCTTTTGGGTATTGATTGATTTCAGGGTGCCCTTGTTGAGAAAAGAGTTACAGACCTCACTTTAGCTGAATTTCTCTCCTATGGACCTCAAAAGGAGGCTGCAAATGTAACTATCCCTGTCTTGACCTAATGATTTCTAGTCTATTGATAGTGTTGCAATGCTTACTCTATTGTATCAAACTTCAGGTGACGAAGCCTTTATTCAGGAGAACAAAAGATGGGAGAATATTTGAATGGAAGGTTGAGGAAGACGATCCTCTTTGTACACTGCAAGATGTTTTCCAGAAAGTTGATGGTAAAATAGGTTTTAACATTGAATTAAAGTTTGATGATCAAATAATCTATAAACTAGAAGAACTAGTGGACGTTCTTCAAGTAATCTTGAAGGTATTCTTTCCTGTCAGCTTCTTTTAGTTAGGAACTTTGATCTTTGCAATAAGTAATGACTTGATTATACACTGTGTTACTTGGTCAGGTGGTGGCTGAGCATGCCAAGGATAGACCTATCATGTTCTCTAGCTTTCAACCTGATGCAGCTCAGCTCATGAGAAAATTGCAGAAAACATATCCTGTAAGATAACATTTTTTTTTCTATATTTTGTGTTAGTTCTTTGCTTCCGACTCTAGAAATTATTTATGTTAGCTGTTCTGTAGCTAATTAGAATGTCAATAGTTTATCAATTTTAGGATAGAATCTAATGATTCTCCTTTTCCTGGTTATCAGTTTTTCTTTTCAGCTAAAACCCATTTCTTCATTTGTATGTTATTCTCCTTCTTGGAATTATGTTTAAAGATGGTTATCAATGTTGCAATTTAGGTCTTCTTCCTAACTAATGGGGGATCTGAAATATACTTGGATGCAAGAAGGAATTCCTTGGATGAGGCAATTAAGGTTTGCATGGAAGGTGGCCTTCAAGGAATTGTAGCTGAAGTAAAAGCTATCTGCAGAAATCCAGAAGCAGTGGCAAAAGTTAAAGAGTCTAAGCTTTCACTAATTAGTTATGGCCTATTAAAGTAAGCATTGAATTGTTTATGTTCTACATTGTAAATATTAATCTGAGTTTTCATAATCAAGTTCCACAACCACAATCAAAATAGCTGTGCATTTTGCAGTAATGTGCCAGAAATGGTGCACGTGCAGCATTTGATGGATGTCGAAGGGGTGATTGTTGACCTTGTTCGAGAGATTACAGAGGCAGTCTCAGATTTCTCTGACCCTGCAAAAGTGAGTGAAGATCAATTCAGATTTTTTGGCAAGGAAGGGAAGATGCAAGTCGAAACTCTACTACCTGCCGAATTCTCAATAGACAGTCTCATTTTTTCATTGACTCGTTAATCCTGCCAAGGAATGTAGTATGGGTTAGAACCCTTTGTTTGAACACCCAGTAGGTTGCTTTTAGCATCTTTGTTGTTGAGGTTGAAGTAGCACTACCAAGGAACACTTTTTTAGACTAAGGTTGTTACTTGTATAGTATCTTCCAAGAAACAGATTACTTCATGTACATGACAATGTACGTTGAATATAATCCTATTATGTATAGTATCAATGCAGTATGCTAACATCTGTTCAGTAAAATTCTCACTTATGATTATGAACATATGTAAATAAATATGGTCTGTTTAGGCATTCTGTTGCTGTGCCTCTGTGTGAATCCTTAAAAACAAATCAAATAGATAATTAGCCTTTCTGGGTTGTGCAAGGCACTTAATGTTCATATTCCATCTAAAACTTATTTAATTGGCATGTTAAAAATCATCAATTTCATAACTGAATATAACCATTTTGATTCATCTTGGCGCTCCATTAGTACCACTTTCTTATAATTATCATTTCTCCTCAAATGAAACCAATTTTTCCTCTTTTTTTTTTTTTTTGTATTTAAATTAGGTTGGATAGTCCTATTGTAATCAATATATATCTAACTCTCGCAAATTTTGCTCTTTCGGTGAATTCTACAGTGACTCACACCTATATATATATGGAAAATGGTAGGTGCGCACTTCGCGATAGGGTTTCGTTCTACAATCAAAGTCCACAATTTCTATTTGTTTTATGTATATGCAACAGAAATTCTTCAAAGGAAAGTTAGTAGTTGGACTCCTGAAGTCAATCTTTCTTTTTCTATGTTTGCAGTAGAAAAAGACGGCTTGTGCATTTCTAAGTTATGTCCATGTTCACGAATGAACCAGTGCTTGTCGCAGATGAGTTGACACAAAAGTCCACACCATTTGTAGTTTGTATAGCAGATCAAATTCAACTTTTTACCCACAAACGCAAAATTCATGGAACCATCACCACTCTACATCCTCTCAATCTTTCTCCTTCTGCTTCTAATCCATTAGCCTTCAAACTGCCAACAAGAATATATCAGGAACAATTGCGCAGAAAATTCTTCTATATCAAAAGGGTATGCCTGCAATGGAAATCAAATTCCATGCCAATCCTTTATAACCTTTCTGCCGGTCCACCTTATGATTCCTCTATCACCATCTCATATCTTTTGGATTCTGAAGCCTCCACGATAGCCTTGATCAATAATGTATCGTCCATGTTCACATTTCCCTCCGGGAAATTTATCATAGAACCTATTTCTTGTTCTTGTTCTGGTACCTTCTACCTGCATGATACTTATTATTTTATTCAAGATTCAACCAAGACATATTTTACAATAGCTAACAACAGTTACGAAGGCCTAACCACTTCTCAGGCAATCGAAGGACAAAACCACCAAGCAGGCCAAAATCTTGAAGTGGGATCACAGTTGATAGTTCCTCTAACATGTGCATGCTGAGGTCGAAACCAAATGGCAAATGGTGTTATCTCCTTGCTGGTGTATACGGTGACATTGGGAGTAAGCACTTCATCTATTGCCAATGCTTTTAGGGTTGATGAAGCAAGCATCCTGGAGGTCAACATGTTGCCAGAAACCAGCCTTATCTATACCTTCACACCAGTTCTGGTTCCACTTACAAACCAGAGTCATTTGACAAATCCAGGAAATTCAACAAATCAAGTCAATGTTTGCTGTCACACTCCCACTGGATCTGTTTCAGATATTGATTGCGTACAGCAAAGTAAAAAGTTTCCTGCCAAACTGGTTGCACTATTAGGTCTGTCTCTTTTGCTTGGTTCATTTCATCATAACTATATTAGGCAATTAATCCTATTAGAATAAACACTATGGTGATTATTTTGATATTTTAGGTGTCGGAATTGGCGTGGGACTCTTATGTATTGTCCTTTCTGCCTACAAGTTGTATCAATACCTGAAGGAAAGAAGATTCAGAATTCAAAAAGCAAAGTTTTTTGAGCAAAATGGTGGATTCTTGTTGCAACAAAGGCTTTCATCTTATGGAAGTAGTGAAAAGGCCGAACTATTTTCTGCAGAGGAGTTGCAGCAAGCGACCGATAACTATAACCAGGGTAGATTTCTTGGTCAGAGAGGCTTTGGTACTGTTTACAAAGGGATGTTACCAGATGGTAGCATAGTTTCTGTCAAGAGATCAAAAACCATTGACAGAACCCAAATTGAGCAATTTATATGAGGTTGTCATTCTGTCTCAGATAAACCATCGACACACTGTGAAGCTTCTAGGCTGTTGTTTAGAAACTGAATTTCCATTACTAGTTTATGAGTTATTTCTAATAGAACCCTTTCCAAACATATTCATGAGCAAGACCAAGAATCTTCGCTTTCAAGGGCGTATTGCCTCAGAATTGCAAGTGAAGTAGCTGGAGCAGCAGCATACATGCATTCTGCAGCTTCATTTCCTATCTTCCATAAAGACATCAAATCCTCAAACATACTATTAGACGATAAATACAGTGCAAACGTAGCAGATTTTGGGACATCAAGATCAATCTCATTCGACAAGACTCACTTAACCACTGTAGTACAAGGTACATTCGGATACTTGGATCCTGAGTACTTCTACACAAGTCAATTCACAGAGAAAAGCTATGTGTACAGCTTTGGTGTTGTGCTAATAGAGCTCTTAACTGGGGAAAAGCCTATATCTTCTACTAGAGCTGAAGATGAGAAATATCTTGTTGCACATTTCATTTCATCGGCGGAGGAGAATTGCCTGCATAAAGTTCTAGATCCTTGGGTTGTTGGTGAAGCAAGAAGAGAGCATGTTGATGCCATTGCAGCGCTTACAATGAAATGTGTGAGATCAATGGTCGGAATAGGCCTTTAATGAGGGAGGTTGCAATGGAGCTGGGTGGAAAGATGAAGTCAGTACATTGCTTAGAGATTAACCAGGAGCCTCAGATGGAAAGTGAAGACAATGATATTGATGAAACAGACAATGAATCCAGTGACTATAACATTGGCTTTTCCCAAGAAATGGGAAGGATCTCAACTTAGATGTTATTCACATTATGCATAATGTTTAATGTTAGCTAAATCATAAAAGAATACATATATATAGGATGTATGTGTTGTTTGGTAATTGCTTTGATTATTTACAGTTTTAGCAAAAAGGTCAAGCAATTTTGTCTTGTACTAATTGTAGTCATAAAACTTGATGCTTTGGACAGTTAAAGCACTGTCTTTCTGTTTATAATCAAGCTGTTAATTGTAATAGCCATAATTTAGGTGGTCAAAATAATAAAAAAAGAGTTTATTGTAATGGAACCACGTCACTGTACTGCAACTGATCCAATGATATCTCCCCTTGTCACCATATACGTCAACAAGGAGATGATCCCATTTACAGTTTGGTTTTGGGTTGGACATGTAACATCCCTATCCACATTCATTAGCATTATCACATGAACATATTCATTGCATAAATGATATGAAATCCCATATGAACATATGCACAGGATAAATAATCATTTAGACATGTGAATTGTAAAAACACAACAATGACAATTGTATCGTTGCATTTGGGATGCTTGAACATATATGCAGTGTTTGCATAGTTATACGACAAATTATTTCATGTTGTGTGTTTATTATAGCATCATAAATAATGGTGTTTGAGAGCTCATCTAAAAGTATAAAGAGTATCTAGAAATTAGAGAATGGACGAAGTTGATGAAGGAATGAAGAAAAGAGACTAAAAGCAAAACTGTTTAACTTTCAACCAATAGGAACAAGCCACCAATCTTTTGTCCTATTAGAGTAAGAATACAAATTATAATTATCTGCCATTATGGGCTGGTAAGAGAGGAGATAAGGTC
>CATIWR010357821.1:0-47036 GCA_949677035.1 Omphalea diandra
AAATTAAATATATATTTATGAATATACAAAATCAACAGATCTAATATCTAAACATATAAATCTAGTTAAATCTAAAATAATTTGTAAAAAATATAAAAATTCAAAATCTAAAGTAATAAATCAAATAAACTAAAAAAAAAAGAATAAATTTAGAATTTATTCAAAAAATTAAAAAGAAATCAATTTCTTATTAAAATGGGTAAAAATTAATTTTTAAAAAATCATCTGATAATAAAGCTGAAATAAAGAGGAGATTTTTTTCATTTAATAAAAAAATTGCTATAAACTATAATACTTGAATTTCTATTTACATTTTATTCTTTCACTCTTAATTCCTAATTTACTCCATGGTGTAATGTCTTTGACTAAGTTATACAGATATTAAAATTAAATTCTTTTTATATATAAATTTGAAAACGTACCTTTTAATAAATCCATATTAGACCAGTGAATTTAAAAATTATTCTTGTAAATTATAAAGATTACATATTCTTGAATGAATTTATATTAAGTGAGATTAAATCTCTTTTGAGCAATTTTAAAAATATAATGTTCACATCGAATTAATGTATCTAAAAAAATAATTTTATCTCCAAATACTGACTCATTAAACTTAACTCAAGAATTAAGGGACAAAATTCTAATTGAACCTAAGGAGCAAAGCATAATTAACAAGTCATTCCTATTGAAAGTTGGTCACGTGACAGTAGCTAGCGACTGAGTATCACGTATGGGACGGCGGGGACAGGAGCAGAATCCTCGATGACTTGATCTTCCAACTCCCGCCCCACACACCACACACCACCACTCTCTCGTTATCTCCATATTAAAAAACCACCCACCACCCATCTCCAACCACACATCTCTCTTCTCTTCTTCCACAAAGCCAAAAAACAAAATTAAGCAAATGTCGGATTGGGGACCAGTGTTCGTGTCAGTGGTGCTGTTCGTGCTCTTAACTCCTGGCCTGCTGTTTCAGGTTCCAGGCCGCCATCGCTGCGTCGAGTTTGGAAATTTCCAGACCAGTGGTGCTTCCATCATGGTCCATTCTCTTCTTTATTTTGCTCTTGTTTGTGTCTTCTTGATCGCCGTTAAGGTTCACTTTTACCTTGGTTAATAATATATGCATGCATGATGATCATGCATATTGTGTGAGCCAAAGTAATTAACTAGAAATTAAGTATCGAGGGAGTCATTAAGGGAATAATTAAGTTTGTAATCTCAGTTTTTCAGTCTTTGTTTTGTTCGATTATTTATATTTTACTTGTAATGTAGAATTTGTGATGGGTCAATTCAAATGTTGTTATTATTTGAATTAAAGTAATGATAACTATATGTTAGAGGTGTAATCAAGCACTTGCTCAACTCCATTGAATATTTGCTCATGCTCAACTGCATTGAATATTTGCTCATGCTAAAATTTCAAATTTAAGTTAAAATTAAGTTTAATTCAATCCAACTTTATTATTATAAACTTAATTAAGTTTACAAGTTCCTCCAATAGAATATTTTGATATTTAAATTCAACTTATCAATCCATTTAATAAATTCAAACTTGAGCTTAACTAAATTAACAGTATATTTGAAACCCATTTTGAGTCTCTTTTACATTCTAATTCTTTGTGATTTTTAAGGGGATCATCTAGCTATATAATAAAACTATTGAATTATTTTAGCCTAATATGGAATAAGGGTGAATAACAACAATATAGTAAATGCAGTGGATTGAAATACTTAAGTAATTGACAGGACAATTATAAAGTTGCCAATTCAAATTCAATTAAATACTAGTTGAAAAAAAAAAAATTAACAAGTGGTAGAGTAAAACACTTATAATAATTGATCATAATAGTTACTCAGAAGATTTAGTTAATATGCACTGCTCTCATTACTGAAAGCGATCATAACACATTAATTATGACTAGTATTTTTATATGGTTTATGAAGTCTATAGAACTATGAGATTTCAAATTTAAATTTCAGCCTAAGAATGAATTGGAAAAAAAAAAGTTTGTGCCTGCCAAATGCATATAATTTGGTCCAAACAGATATAATCTGGTTGGTGTACGTGAGAAAATTTGAGGTGCAAATCTCCTGAATTAGCTGGGTTTTGCTTGGCACTATGTCTCCATCACCTAGTCGATCAATCAGGCTGGTCACTAAATTTGGGAAGGTGGTTGTGCTGGTAGGAGACCATTAAACGTACATTTGCCCAACTGCATTAAAATAGAATTCCACTCGGTCCGCTCGAAGTTGAATTATGGATTTCATCGTAGATATTTGAAGTTCATATATGACCTGGTGAACAAATCTGTTACTCTTAAGTTAGAAGAGCATACGCGGTTTGATTTAACTGTTATTGAGACAGTTGATTATATTAAATATTTGATACGATTATTATTGTTTATAGCTATTTGTATGTATAATTCTCTCTCTCTCTCTTCTATATATACTCTCTTCTATATATATATATATATAATTTAAATTTTTAAAAATAAATAATGTTGAATCATGCATTAATATTTTTTCAAAAAGTTTATGTATTAAACTTTAATCATTAATGTTATAGTGGTTTCATTAAAAAAATGATCAAATAATAAATTAGTCATAAATAATGGTGGTAAAATTAAAATTATTAATAAATAAACTCAAGAGATATATTTATTTTCTTATTTATAAAATCAAATAGATTTGTCAAAAATTTTAAATTCCTTACTTCGTCAACTACATTAGTTAAGGAATCTATTAGCTATCAATGGTTATTTGTAATATTTAATTAAATATTTTTTAATATCTTTTACAAAAGAAAAAGTAAAAAAGTAATTAAAAGAAAAAAAAAACACCCTCACTATCCATATCATATAAGACTTTGCCATTGAATTCAAACTATAGTTCTTTTGCATAAAATATCACACTTAATCTTAGTTATATATATATATATATATATATATATATATATATATATGTTATTGTACTTCATATCCATTTTATTATATTCATACCAACATATATAATCCACAAAACTTCTATAATTAGTTTAGTTTAGCATTTCTTATTAGCATTTAGCGATTAAACATTCAAACACTAGAAAAAAAAAGTGTTTGATAAATATCAACAATCAATATTTCAATTTAAAAATTAGTCTGAACGTTGAAAACTAGTTTTTCTAACATTTGAATATAAAAACTAGTATTTAGATTTTTTGTTAACTATTAACCTTATATTTATCATTATTTACCATTTTATAAATTAATATTTCATATAAAAGTAATTAAAATATAAAAATAAATTATCTTTTTAAGTCATTTTATAACAAAACTATAATTCAATCGCTAAATTATCAAATGATGTTATATTTATTAATCGCTCGTAGTTAAATGTTGATCACTGACTACTAATCACTTTTTGTTCATCATTGATCATTAATTGCACATTGTCGGCCATTATTACTAAACTAAATAGGCCCAAAATCAAAAAGTTAAAAAGATGATATCAACAACAATATAACATTTTAATTTTTATTCATACTATAATTCTCTTATATAAAGCATCTAATTTTTTTTCATTTTAGTTTTGTATCAATATTGTGTTCTATTAGTTATTTCTTTATGACAATAAAAACATATATTATATTCTATTTTTTTTTAAACAAAAATCATATATCTTATCCAATTTGTTACGCTCATCCATATCCGTACATTGTTTATGAATTTAAGCATCTGTCCCTTGGGATCACTCTAGGATAACTCCTAGGCATATGTCATAATCCACTTCTTAAACAAAGGTCAGATCACATAAAATTAATAAATTTCAAAAAGTTACTATTGGAAAAGATTTTTATATGTATTTGAGATATAATGTCTTCGATCATTTTAAATTAATTTTGAAGGAAAATTAATATCAATAATTAACTATAATATTATTTTATTGTAATATTGAGCGTATTTTGAGCAAGGTGGATTTTGCACATACGAGTAACAAAGATATGCACAAAAACAAAACCAAATCCATCTAACTACTACGTATAGAATGAAGATTGGATTGGCCATTTGGCATATAATCAAAGGACCGAACGGCAAAAACTATTGCCTAATGGAGATAAAAACAAGTTGGGCATGGCTAAAGTGTCATTAGCCGAAAGAATATGAATTCCCAAACAAACAAGCAACAACAATAAAGCTGACACGTGCCCTTGCTACTGTATGTAATCCAGAACTCACTAATGTGAACATTTTTTGGTATAATAAATAATTGTCTTGGCGACAGAGCAGGGGTTCTTGTTCTTTACAGATTGTCCTTTGATGTCCCCTCCTTTTTATATATTCCTTTCTTGCTTAGCAACACAAGATCAGATCACTCTTTTCCTATATTAGACGAGAAGGTCGTAAGCTAGAGGTTATTGTTAGCTAATAGTAGTTGTAAAGAAAGAAAGATCAATACTAAGGATCAAGAAAATGGCAGATTGGGGGCCTGTAGTGATAGCAGTGGTGCTGTTCGTGCTGTTAAGTCCAGGATTGCTATTCCAGTTGCCTGGTAAGGGAAGAATTGTCGAGTTTGGGAACATGCAGACAAGTGGGATTTCTATATTGGTCCATACCATCATCTTCTTTGCTCTTGTTACCATCTTCCTTATAGCTATTGGTGTTCATATTTACACAGGGTAGTCATGTGTTATACTACACTATACGACACCTCTTTAATTGTTTTGTTTCATTAATTTTTTTTCTTATGATTTTCTTGTGTTCATGTTATAATTTGATGCAAATTTGCTTGTTCTAGTCTTTCATTCAAATGTTGTGATTTACTACGCTGGATCTTTATAGAAAAGGTGGTGAGGAGATGGAACCTTGCTGATAATGAAAATTCTCATCTTATGTATATATGGAAATTTCATTCATGTTGTCCATCAGTAATATTTCTTTGGTACACCATGTGTATGATGTAGGTGCTGATTTGGCCAAGAAAAAATGAACAACATATTGGGACCTATGTGAGATTTTATTTTCCCCCTTACATATGATACCAAAAATAGTGAATGGGAGTTTGGGTTCTTTTGTGTATATAAAAGAATGAATGAGAAAAAATATTTTTTTTTATTAGTATCATATGATTAGAAGC
Organism: Omphalea diandra; assembly: GCA_949677035.1. Taxonomy (NCBI): domain Eukaryota; kingdom Viridiplantae; phylum Streptophyta; class Magnoliopsida; order Malpighiales; family Euphorbiaceae; genus Omphalea; species Omphalea diandra. The sequence goes on from CATIWR010357821.1 coordinate 5,119, forward strand.
TCCGTAGAGACCAAATGAGAAAATATTTGAATATTATAATTATATGTATTTTAATTACATATTTACAAACTAAGAAATTTACAATAACTTTTAGTTATATTTAAGGTAATTCTACATGCTAACTTCAAAAAAAAAAAGGTGATAAAATATTCATAATTATCAATCGGTCCATGAAATTGTTAAAAAGTCGAGTTATATATATATATATATATTAAATTAATAGATATAATAAAGAATATATAATTAATTTTCACCCTTAAAAAATATGTAATAATAATTTTTTAAGCAATCATATATTGTTATTTAAGTATTCTAATATCATTTGATGAATGTGTAAAAGGGTGTTATATATTTAATATACATAAATTTTATTTATTTAATAAACAAGTGAAATTTAAATGAATTTTTATAGAATAGAATCTGAACTGGATCGCAAGTAGATTTAATTTATTTTCTGTTTTAAATTGAATATTTTATCTTTCTAGTATTAATTAAACTAGTGGACCGATAAGTATTATTTAATATTTTATCTTTCTAGTATTAATCAAATTTCAATGAGATTTGATATTACCACTGTTAATAAAGTTAATTTAAATAAATTAATTACATCAAATTTTTACAATAGGAACATCAATCATGGGTTTTTATTGGTGGCATTAAACTAGTGGACCGATAAGCATTCGCTGACTGTGCGCCACAAGGGATATTCTCATTGTTCCATAAAAATCCATTTCACTAGAATAATGCTTTTTCAGAAGAGGGACCGCCATCAGATAGAATAATTGAAATGCTCCCTCTATTAAATTAAATGCCATTTTAATCATGAAATGTTTATCGATATTTTACAATTTTTTATAAATATTAATTATTTTTTAATTTTATTTGTTTATAATAATTATTTTTCAAAATAAATAATAATTTATAAAAATAATTAATTAAAAATAATATAATATTTTACTTATTTAATAATATTTATTAAATATAATTTTTAATATATTAACAAAAATTTTAAACATATATTTAAGAATAGAGAGTGTATCACTTTTAAACACATGAATAAAAAAATTAATTAACCCTAATGATAAAATTATTATGAAACCATTTGAGTTCAAAATTTGATTTATTTCCTAAAAAAGAAATTATTAAGCTCGTTTGTCTTATAAAAATAGTTTATTTATAAAAATAAATAAATTTTTTAATAGTTGAAATATATTAAAAATTTTGATTTTCTTTTAATTTTTAAAAATATATTAAATTTTAGATAATAAATAATTTGTATTTATATTATTTATTATTTAATGTTAAAATTATATTTAAAGTAAAAATTTATAAATATCACTATTTTTCATGACCATCACCAACTAATAGTGATTTATGATGAATATCAGTGATTAAGGATTAATGAATAATAATAAATACATTAATAGATATATATTTTTCATAATTTATCTTTTATTTATCAAAATTTAAAAATGATTTTTTTAAAAAAATAAAAAACATTTTTTTAAAAAATAATTTAATTTTTCATTGATCAAAGAATGATTTTCATTGACTAATTTTTATGACATGTCAAATACTAAAAATATAAAAATATATTTTTTAAACAAATGTTTTTCATAAGACAAATAAAATCTATAATTTAAAAATTTTCAAAAAAAATGATAATAGTATGACAACCTAAACAAATATAACACACATATTTAGTATCATCAACATAAGAATATATAACTTCAATTTTTACTTCTTCCGTCTTAAAATATTTTACCAAATTTTTTTTACAAACAAATTAAAAAATTAGTTATTTATAGTTATTTTGTATACTTTTATCACTTTATTACTAAAATATCTCCATTAATATTTTTTATTTTATGAAGTATGAAATATTTTATAAGATATAAGATAATAACAAGTAGTATATTCAAATAAAATGATATTGAAATTTCAACATATTTATTAAATATATAAATTTAAAGTTAAAAATTAGTGATAGTAATTTATTATAAATAAGAATATTTATATAATTAATAAAAATATTATAAATGTTTATTTAATTAACTATCACTTTAAAAAGGAACAAAATTTTAAGATAAATTAAAAAATAAATTTTTATGGGATATTTTAAAAAAGGGGAGGGAGTATTATTTTCCCCGATAAATCTGTAGCGGAGTTTGGGCAGCACAAACCCGAAAATCCGGATTTCTGTTCCTCGTTATCTTATTTGACAAGTCCCACCGCCAAAGTTGACCACTGGAGCAGCTCAAATGCCACCGTCACGTATTGTCCAGATTCGTGCCAAGTAGGCCTTAAAGCAACACCAGAACAACCCAGAATGGCTTACCTTTCCCTGCTCTCTGTTAATGCACAACTGGCTAACGTGGGCCTGCATCACTATCTCCAAAAGTTTGAATGTCTTCCACATCATAGAGTAGGGACAAACCTGAAAGGTTCCCATCCCGAGTAATGCGCAAATGAGCTTTAGATTTAGTGATATATCAAAAAATTTCGTTCATTGAAATCTCAATCAGAACCCAACTAGAAAAACTGATCCATTCCGAAGTTATGATCAATCAATATACTGGAAACATTAAATTTCATGTGACCCAAAATTTTCTAGTCGCACAGAAATTTGGAAAAAATTTCACATTGTTCAGCTTTTCATTCATCTTCCTGCTAACATTCACTTACAGCCACCAGAAAAGGAACAGATAAAATATGGCAATTTGCCTCATTCCTGATGCTTGATAAAAGCAGGCATAGTGCTTATCAAATAGAAATTAAATATTAGAGAGAAACTGGGCATAATCCTTCCACTGCTCCTCACCAGTAAGAATTCATTACAATATTAGGTCTTAATACCTTCAATAATTCGCTATTTTTTTACTTGATAAAGAGACCATATCCACAAATTTCAGTCATCAGGAAAAACAGTTATCCACAATTCCTGCATCAATACTTCGAAAATGCTGGGTAATCCGTACGTCTTTTGCAGTAACCGCATTCACAAGAACATGAGTGCTACTCAATCCCCACGTATCTCTTCGAACTGCATCTTATCTTCACAAAAGCTTCCATGCTGCAGAAGAAGGGAAAAGAGAACAGAGAATTAATTAGCTCCTCAATATTAAGTTTAATTATTAAAATACACATAAACATATGCAAATAAGGAAAAGAAATGGCTCAACAGGAAACACCCCACATCTGTACGTGTCGTGTTTCAGAATCTATCCACAAATGTCCTGTTTAGCAGTGCAAACAATGTGATTAATGCACCTAAACAATTTCCAAACATGTTCAAATTGTTTCCAGAAGTATTATATTTGCCCAATTCTATAGGAACACGGCACTAAATATTGCACTGAAGCGACTCAGATACAGCATGGAGGTGTACGCACAGAGACAAATGTATCTCAATCAAATATTAGAATATGGTTGAGGTTCCGTCAACTAATATTTTTACTTGGTTGATTATTTGTTTTGATACTGAACCTTTGCTTATTGCCTGTTGCATGATTTTTTATTACCTCAAAACCATGTGTATGTGTTTCAAAAACTTTGATTTTACTATTGTCTGGGTTTGGAGTTGGTTAAGGTGTTAAGGGCTGATTTGATTAGTTATTGGTAGGTATCTAATCTATGGATTTTGCTTTGCCTTAATTGATTTGACAATTATATGACGAATTAACCATGAATGTGTTGTTGCTGCTTGTTTCATGCTTGAAAAAGGGTGGATTAGGAAATTGAGCAGCTAGCCTACTCCATATCAAAAGCGTTAAGGGATTGACTTATGAATAGCAGCAACACATCATGGTGGATGGTAGCTAAGACAGGAGAGTGGTAGTTGACACGGGAACAAGATTGCAGTTCACTCATAAATGATGACCGACAGTGGGTAGGGACAGGATTATGCAATATGCGCATCTCACTCGTAAACTACGCGAGAAAAACATGGTTTGGGTTCAACAACCCTATCAATTCAATCACTTCAACCACGAAGGTCTCCCAGCTCCATTCTCAATACATTAACAAACACACCTAACAGAATACCAATATTTAGTACTTTCTGCAGTTCTGCATCATTAGATACACTTAATGCTAATTTCCATCTTAATTTGAGCTAAAAGAGGTTTAAAAATGGTATTTAGAGATCTACAAAATTTATCCTTTTCTGGGTTACTTACTGAACATATAGTTCAATTAACCTGCACAAAATTGCAGAAAAATTCCCAATTCACAACCACCAAATAGATTCAATGTTGCCAGGTATTTCTTCATCCTACAATTCAGGAAATTAACGAATATTCATCCAACAATTCAGGAAATTCACGAATATTCATCCAACAATTTAGGAAATTCACGAATACTTCAACAGAACCAAAAAAAAAAAAAAATCATTTAAAACTAACCAGGAATGTCCTTACAAGGAGAAGAAGGAGAAGGGGCCAAGGCGTAACCAAAAAGGGAACGGCCCAACATAGAGATGGTGGAAACAATCCCAGCGACATAAAACACCATTATCAATCCAAGAACCCACGGCATCAACATGAATCCAATAAAGAACGTCACCGATCCACAAAGCATCAGCGCAAACGATATCCCCAGCATCAACGACGCAAATCCCGCAGGCGATATCTGCTGCTGCCGCTCCCTAGATCGTGACCTCCTCCTGGTCGAATCCGACGCCACAGCCATCGGTTGGTCAGTGAACGAGATCGGCGTCGGCGGCGAACGTAGCAGGTTAAGCACCAAAGCCGAAAGCTCGTAGAAGATCCTCTGATCTTGATGTTGCTGCTGCTGCTGCCGCTCACTTCTCATCATTTTAATCCTCACGCAAACTGGAAATTCTCGTTTTCTGTTATTTAAATCTGGTCCGGTAATAGAATTTTTGAATTTTATTGCTAAAAAGGAGGCTAGTGGATAAACACAAAGCCTTCTATCTTCTACGCAGGTGGGCTGATTTGGCAGATATTAATATCAACTTTCTCTGCAGAATTCTGATCGTTTCTCAGGAAAATCCTTTACTTTATTCGAGAGGAAAACAAAGTGATGGGCGGTTGCATTAATAATAATCCATGAAATTTTCTTTCCTGGTGTTTGGATGGACAGAAAATGCAGAGTACATAGCTTTATCCGTAAGGATTCGTTGCAATTTTTGCTATTATTTTTTTGCGTGGATGACCTGGAGAGATATGTTCACGTGTCGGTGATGAGCGTGGAAAGTACGCGCTGTGGATTGGTGAGGACTTGGCAGGGTGGGGCCGGGGTGACGTGGGAGCTTATCATCAAGGGATGATAATGACCTCAAGTTCTTGTTCTGTGTGAGGTTGAAGCGCGTGGGTGAGATTAGGAGTTCGTTGAGAAAGAGTTAATTAAGGGGTTATGGAAATATCTAATTCGGGTAACGCGTAAAGCAGGATATTGTGAGTTGGCAGTAATTCCCATTTACATGGCTGTCTTCCACAATTGTATGAAGCATTTTTTTAAAAAAAAAACAATTTCTGTTAATTTTAATTTAATTATATTCAAACTCGATAATTTTTTAGTTCTTAAAATAATTTTAATATTTTCTTTTTATAAGAATAATTTATTTATAAAAGATGTTTTTTAAAATATAATGATTTATAAAATTATAATAAAATTTAAATCTCAAATATTTATTTCTTAATATAAAAATACATTAAAAATAAAAATTTTGATGAATCTCATAGATTATCAATCACTTACGATTGAGGACAAATGATATATATATATATATATATATATATATATATATATATATATATATAATTCATTTTTATTTGAATGAATTTACTAAAATTTAAAAAATAATTTTTTCTTTTTAAAAAAGAAATCATTTTTTTTAAAAATACCTTCATTTTCCATCAAACAAAAAAAATAGTCTTTTAATTAATTTTTTCAATTGTATTGAACATAAAAAAAATACTGAAAATATATTTTAGAAAAATATTTTTTATAAAATAAATAGAGCCTAATGAATCAAAAACTTATTGGTAAAATAATTTCAACAGTATTATATTTTTTAAAAAAGAAAGTTATAATTTGGTGACATTGATTGGATTTCAAAATTTATATTATAACTTCAAAAACCTTCAAACCTTCTATATTATGAGAGTGAAGAGATAACATGAATATGGTGGATAATAACAACTCATTAGATGTTAATGCTATTAGGTCCACCAATTTTGGCCTATGCTAACCCATCAATTTTTCTATCCAAAAAATCTAAATTATAAACATAGACATTAGTGTTAATTTCGTGGATTTAACAAGGAGTTATTAAATTATGTAACCTCTTATCTCAAATAATTTGGGGTCTCAAGTGACCCTTTATCCGATAATTTAATGATTGTGTTTCATAAATTTTTTTTTTTAAAAAAACAGAAGTGGCAAATTCTTTTCTTGCATAAACAAACAATAGGCAAGAATACAATAATTTTGTCAAAGATCACTTTTTCTACCTTTAATCACTATCGAGCATTTAAGCTTTTAACACAACTACTAAATTATTGTATCATCCCTCTCACAAGGGATAGCTCCTTTCCTACAAACAAAAGGTCCAAATCAATGAGTCTCTGTCTGGACCATTCAATAATGTTTCTGTTTTCTTTATTTTCACATGCAATGTATATATATATTAGCATTGATAGTTAGTCATCAAAGCAGGTGTGAGTGTGACTAGTGTGGGCTACAGTGCAATATGTTATGATAATCACAATGGAATTATGAATTCATTAAAAAATATATCATTTGCTAAAACTACTCTTTAATTTTTGAAGTAATAAAAGTGATAGCACAAATTAATTGAATTAGGTTACTACTAATGCTTTTAAAATTAGATCGATCAGAAAATCAGCCAGTTAATTGACTTTCAAGTGTATTATGTCAATTGATTCAACTAATTTGATTCAATTGATTCAAGAATAACGAAAAATTTTGAAAATATCATTAAAATAATTCTAAAAATAAAAAATAGAAATATATTTACAATATTTAAAAAATTTAAAAATCAATCCGAAACTAACCAAACCAATTAGTAATTCATCTTTTTATTTTTTTAATTTGAACAATTATTTCGGTTTAATTTTTAAAACATTGATTAATATATATTAAATGGGATTGTGTATTTAGTATTATTTAGAATTAATGAAGAGGAATTGGTTATCAATATCCTTTTAAGTGCCATACAAAATTTTATTATTCTTAAGAGTCATAAAAAGAAAAATTTTAAATTATTTAATAAAAAATATTTTTCTGAGTTCACCTCAATAATATATTAGGTATCTTGTACTTTTCTTGTACAAAATTATTGTACCAAAAAACAAACTATGCTATGGTTGAGACTTGAAAGGAATGCCAACTTAATTATGCATATAGCTACTTGGCAGAAGTTTACCTCACGAAACATGCAATAAGAAAAACGCTTAAATTCTGAATTTTATGGATTAGACTTTTTAACAAATATTTTCTGGTATTCTTTGGATTGAAAAAGAAAGGTGTAGAATGGAAGGCATTCCCATGATAGAAGGGGCAGGTGGGGATGAAAATCAACCCAATAATATATAAATTATATATACGGTCAATTAGTTCCAATAATAAACTATAATTATATAATTAAATATATTTAGTAGATGATTATCCTGTGGCAGAGACTACCACCCCCTCCCCCCACACCAAAAAAACAAAAGTGATTCTCCACTTAGTGCTACTAATTAAAATTGAATTTTTATATATATATAATAATATGGATAATGGTTCTATTACGTGTGCAACAAAAAAAAGGTATACCTATTATTACTATTATTATTTTATTACTCATCCACTATAGGTTCATTGGTTAAAACATCTAGATTCATTAGTTACATATGCACTATATACATCAATTTAAAATATGCGAGTTCATTATTCCATTTAGGTTCGTTAGTCAAATACTACAAGTTTATTACTTAAAACATGCAGGTTCAATAGTTATCCACTATAAGTTCATCAATTTTAATACTCAAATTCATTACTCTATAATAAGTTCATTAGTCTAATAATATAAGTTCATTTGTTAACTTAAGAAGATTCGTTAGTTATCAAATATAAGTTCAATATATTAAATCAAATGATAACAAACTTATATGATTTAAACTTCTAAACTTAACGTTTATTTATAATAAACTTAGACTATATAACAAATGTACTTGTACCTTATAACAAATGAACCTTATGTACAACTATAATGAACCTTGAATTTCAACCAATCAACCCTATGTACATTATTTTAAACTATAATGAACATACAAATTATAGCAAAATGAACCTCTATAATTAAATTAATGAATAAAAAATATATAACTTATGAATATTATATTAAATTATGATGAAATTCCACTATATAACAAATGAACTTCTGAGTTTGAACTAATAAATTTATACACCCAAACTAATGAACTTGTAGTTTATAACTAAACAAACAAACAAATACGAAAAAAAAAAAAGAATCAAGCACACAAAAACAAAAAAACTAACAACTAACAATTAAAACAGTGAAAATAAAAAGGGAATTTATAACTGAAATCACAATATTTAATTTTTTATCATAAAGATACTAAAGAAAGGATATTTTACACCTTTTTTGTTAAATTATTAAATGAATAATATATATGAATATTTTTTATTCAAATAATAAAAAAGTGATATATTTAATTATTGTATATTTAAATAATAAAAAAGTGATATATTTAATTATTGTATACGTATTGCTTAATGTTTTAATATAATGTACCATGAATAATAAAATATTTTTCTTAAAATAATACTAATTTTTTATGAGAAATACATTTATTTTGTACTTTTAGTATTGGATTTTATAAATAAAACATTAAAACATTAATTTTGAAAAAAGTAACTATAAATGAACAAGAACCCTCTCTCTCTCTCTCTCTCTCTCTCTCTCGTATTTAGTAATTTCATATAACAACATGGTACATTAAGATGTTTTGGACATTTGAATAATCTATTAAATTTAAATTTTGTCATTGAAATTGATCTTCAATATCTAGTTGGCTAAAACTAAAAATTTAAATTTAAATATTTCATATGGCATCTCAGCCATTATTTGAATCAAAAGATAAAGATAATCATAATATGATTAGTCACAATAATTGTATTTTTATACTAACATATTAATCCAAATAAAAAGAATTCAAATACGTAATAAACTATAATTACAAAATTAACAAGTTAATTAAAACCTCAAATATTTTCGAAAATTCAACTCCAACAAGCAATTAGTACTGTTCAAAAAATTTATTATTTATAGAAAACAATAATATAATAAAAATACCAAAAGGAGAAAGATTGGGTTTAGGCTTAGCCAGAATCTACATATTATATATTTGTCACTTGAATCTCTAACGGTCCAAGGTGGGCCCAACACTAAACCGAGGAGTAAAAATGGATTGATGGCCCATTGAGCTTTGAAGGTCCCATCCAGTTACTACTTGGAACATTCTGGGAAAAATTTTTAAGTACGTATAATTATCTTACATATTTATTTAATAATTATAATAATCTATAAAATAAAGACCTGAATTTGACATTTTTTTTTCATTTAGTATTTAAAATTTTTAATATTGCTTCTACCAACATTTTCTATTTAGTATTAGTGAAAGTACCAAATATTAGATAGTGTCAAAATCATCTTCTAGAATAGATTATCTATAAATCTATAATTATACCTTTTTTATATTTATATCCTCATTTAATATAATATTTAATTTTATTTAAATTTTAAAATACAAAATCAAAAAGAAAATCAAATGAAATTGAAAAGAGAATCATTATATTTTCAAGATATTTGGTTCGTTAGAAGAATTAGAATTAATTAATTATTATAATATTAAAATTAATAACTAAATATATAATTTTTACACCATCATATATTAAAATTAATAACTAAATATATAATTTTTCCACCATCATATATTAAAATTAATAACTAAATATATAATTTTTACACCATCATATATTAAACATAATATTAGTGCAATTAATAATAATATTATTACATTATCTTCATTTTTAATTCATGATTTTTTATAAAATTATGTTTTCTTATTATTGTATTATTATTTAGAATGCAGAGTTTTTTAATATTTTAATATTTAATTTAATAATTTATTTTATATATTTAATTTTGATATTATTATATAAATGTCAAATGTTGATTAGATTAATCAAATAATATGTATGACTTAATTTTTATGAAAATAAAAGTCTTATTCTAAAAGAAGAGGGAGAAATAAGTGATTTTTCTATTTAAGAAAATCCCATTTTAATTCTAAAATATTTTTGACGAGCCAAATACATGAATGTAAATCACTCATTCCAATTTCGATCTTAATTTTTTGAACTAAAAATGATCCCTATATGTAATTTTTTTGGTAGTTGAGTATATACATCATTGTAGATAAATTTTTATCAAGCATTTTTGCGTTACTGTTATAAAAAAAAATAAAATTATACAAATTTTAGCATTAATTTTCACATTTTAAAATTTTTGTTTAAAAATTTTATTAATAATCGGCACATAACTTTTTTTTTTTTTACTTTTACTCAAAAATTGTAATTGATAATCTCTACCTTTTTTCCCCCTCATTTTCGTACTTTTTTGAATAAAGTATAAAGAAAAATTTTTTCCTATTTTTTCTATTATTTTCTCTATTTTTCTTTTTTCAACTTTTTTTTTAAGTATAGTGTTAAAGAGTGATTTGAGGAGAAATATGAGGCCTCGCAGGTGAACACGTGCTGTGTTCCCGAACGCAGTACAAAAACACGTGTCTCAACGGCCTACAATTTCACTTGGCAGAGCACAAAGAGGCCAACCGCCCTTTAAAACTGAGAGGAAAAAATATATTGCCTAGCCTTGCTTGGAGGGGTTTCACGACGGTTCTTGATGGTTTCCTGTGGCCCCAACCAACGCTTTGTTTGCTTCTTCTACGTTACCTTGCCTGACGTAAGAAATAACATGCAATGGTAATATCAAAACTAGAGCTCTCTCTCTAATTATAGATCTTCGGCTACTCATTTTCTCTCTTTCTCCTTTCATTTGCAGGACTGTCTAGGCAAGGTTAAACCTATTGTAGGCCTTTGGTCCTTCTGGCATAGAAGAAATCCTGGTACGTTCATTGAAAAGTAGGGCTTTTTCCTAATATCTATATGGATGTTTATTGTTGATATGCTGCTATTCTCCTCCAAGTCTATCCCATGCTATGAAATCACATGGATTATAATATGAGAACATCATCGTCATTATTATTATTATTATTATTTTGTATATATGCAAACCCTTTGCGTAGTTATCAATAAAAAACAATTCAGCGCAGCAACGATAAAAAGATTCAAGATTGTACACTACAGCGATCCTTGGATGTGTCATTTCTTTCTCCAGTAGCCATTTCAGTACCTACTTATCATCAAATAGAATTGCAAGAAAAGAAACAAGCAATTGTCGTAGAGAGTAGATTTAGGACCAAGGTAAAATGTATATTTGGAATGGTCACATGACAGTAGGACATGCTCTCCATTTACCCTGTGCTAAGAATCCTTAAATTTTTCCATTTGTAAACACAAGACATTCTTATAGATATACGAATGAGAACAAAAAAAAAAAAAAAAAAATTAAAAGAGTTCTGAGACAAAAAGAAGCAACTCAAATTACACCTGAGACCTTTTTTTTTGGGCACTGAAATTGCAATTTCAACATTCCATCATCATGATAAGCATGTAGCAAACATCCTAGTGCTCATTCTCCAAATTAATATTAACTGAAGCAAAGATGATATGCATAAAATTTGTTCATGCAGGACTTTTTTGACTCTCTGAAACAGGGGGGAAAAAGCAAAAGATTGGCAGTTTTGCATGATAACTTATTTTCTTATACACCTTACATGTTTATAACTTCACTGGACATACTGTAGAATCATCGCAAACAATACTTAGTGTGACACAACATAAGTGCAGAATAATGCGGGATGCCATTTGATCAAAGACAGCCAGAAAGCATAGATGCTTAAGAGTGAGGATTCTTCAGATTATGTCTGCTCAAGTAAGACAACAACCAAGAGAATCACAAGCAGATGCAATTGGCACATATCTTGGGAACAAAAGGTAAAGGAATGCTACGTGTTAGGCATAATATGGTGATAAATAGAGATTCAACAACTTGTACTTAATCCATCTGAGCTTAAAATCATTCCAAGCAATTCTGTATTCTTTCTGATTAGTGAAGTAAATTTAAAGTGGCCTGCTGTGAAGGATGAACTGAATGGAGATTTGGGTTTGCCATTTCAACACTATTCTTCACTGCTTCAATCTGCGAGTACAATGTAATATTATATTCTCAATAAGATTCTGTTATTTTTTTTTTGTTTAATACCTTCCTAATTGTGATTCTGCTTAACTAATGAATCCTACCCCTTTCATTCTCATACAAACCTTCCTCTCTAGAAGCTCATTTTCCTCCTTCAGCACAATTTCCTGTTAACATGATCTATCAGAAAAATCCAACAGACATGACATATATAAATATGTGCGTGTGTGTGCACCATCACACATTTGCCTTGGTTGCCCTTTATGAATGTGCAAGGAATTCACCATCTTTGATGAGTTTGTTTGCTTGCTAGTACATTAGAATCTTGTGTGTTAACTCTGCTTAGGCATTCTGCTCTAAGAAGAGCATACGAAAAAATTTAATTATACAGGTCAGTAATTTTAGAAGGGAATTTATTGCAAAAATAGTACTAAGTGGTCACACCCTTTTATTGAGTTTAACATGAATGAAGCTGGCTCAGGAACCTAGCTATTAGCAGGTTAACCACAAATGGCCCAGAAGATATGTCCTGTTTGAGTAAGTTTACGAAGTGCAATAAGGAGTTTGATGCTAAAATGCTCATGTCCAGAGTTCATTCAGATTATTTGCTGTTGTCAAATCTTATTGACGAAAAAGGGACCCCTATTCTTCAAATTTCAAGTAGAGTTGAAATCAATTGCTTACCTTTTTGTCAAGGGCCTGTATGTACTCCAAGATCAGTTCCATCTGCAAGAACACTTATGAAATGAGTAGTGGTAAAACTATACTAGTTGGTTTTATGTAACCGGAAAACATCAAACTTTTATGCTTAACAGCAAGAAAAGCCAAAAAAATATTTGCACACTTCTGTACCAGACAGTTGTTGCAAAATGTCCAGGGTCATACAGCAACTAGTCTTTGTCAAATTCATAGTTTATTCTAGCGAATTACACAAAAGTGCTGGTTTAGTTGCCAATTCGACCAGTATCTAGCCATTGTTTTTTTAGTGCCATCTTTGCAATAGACACAAATCTCAAGATTCTATGTTGCAATAGACACAAAGCTTTGGTTGCAATACAAAGGGATTGGAAGAAGCAGAACACAATCATGGAAATATTTCTCAGGGCTTGCACGGGAGTGAATGAAATAAGTTTCGTTTGTGAGTTTTTTTTATGATGTAAATGAGAGTAAATTGAGGTTAATTATATCTATTTACTTTCAAAAATTTATTTTTCTTAACTCCAAATCAAGAGTTAAAGGAGTTAAATGATGGAATGAAAAGACTTTTAAGTAATTTACATCCATTAATCTTCTTTTAAAAAAAATCAAACTTCCAAACAAGGGAAAGTTAATTAACTTTATTTATATTTCATTCCATATTTTTACATTGCTCTCTTTAATTTTCTTTCTTCCACTTTGAAAAAATTTCCGTCTAATACTTAGATTTCTGCCCTCAAATCTGTAAACTAATAAAGCTTCCATTATGTGATAAGTGAAATCCTATAATATGCCTTGAATTCTTTTGCTGGACATCTTGGTCCATCAAAAGCAACCCATGCCCACAAAAGAAGCTTCCAAGAAGATGTGTTATTGCATTGTGTTTAGGCCAAGTAAACTTGGATTGGAAATAAAGAATTGCACTTGGAGAAGAAGTCTATTAACTTAGAGACCACTACTCATGCTTGGGTCCAAGTTTATCAATTTGGCGGTCAACTGGTGGCTGCCTATTTAAAGGCCATTGCCATGACATTCCAAGATCAAGCAGTAATTATATCTGTGTGTTTCTCTCAAAAAAATATATATATAAGCAAGTAAAATCGTAATTGAATAATCTTAGGTGTACTCAATTCTATAAGTAAAATAGGATTTTTTTCTCCAAATAATCCTATTGCATGTAAACAATGTTATACATAGATTAATGTTTTGCCTTAAATAATTCTACTTATTTAGATATATGTAATATCCAAACAACATACGAGTGCAAACTCAAGAGTCAATTTCTGAGATTAGTATGGTGAGTTTTGAGTGTATTTAGGTTCAAGGCTTGTATTATTATTTTTCATTCTATTTTTTATGCTTTTCAATTTATTAGTGAAATTCAACTTTTCTTTACCTGTGGATGTAAGGTTTTGTTACAAATTCATTAGTCCTATCTAATTCAGTTTTGCTAACAAATTGGTATTAGAGTTGATCGATAGTTATTTAGGATCAGTTATAGTGATGAAAAATTTTAATACAAAAAAATATGACCGCAACATCGGTTTTGCTTTGTAGCAAGTTAAAATACGCATAATCTAGACATAATATGGGTAGCATAAGGCCTTGTTGGCAAGGACTTTAGAGATGCTTTGTCTTATGCTGATTTGTTTGTTATCCATATATATATGTCTTTTGAGATTATTGAAATTGACGTAATTAAAATGAGAATGCATGACAATATGGTGAGAACATAAACTATGGGGTTGTCAGACCTTTTACAGTCAAAAGGACCCTGTAGTAGAATGATGTAAATGAGCGCCAACTAGTGATATAAGATATTGATTAATACATAATAGAAATAGATATAGTATCCAGGAAAACCATAGTCAAGATGAGCCCACCTACTCTAAGAAAGCAAATGAGCCCACCTACCCTAAGAAAGCAAGTAAAGCTCTTTCTCTTAAGTGCCTTCAAATTTCAGGCTAATGCTAAATCTGCCACTCAACCAATAGCGTATTATTGTACATCCACTTATATAGCTTATTCAAGTAAGCTAAAACTCTTTCCTTTACTTTTCTCGGTCGTCTTTTATACTTCTTACCCCAACATTTTGTGGTTCACAATGATCCATTTTGTTAATTAGGTTTTGAATGAGACCTAAGCTCAAGATATACGACTTTGTTAGAGTGTGTTGCATGTTATTCAATTGTGGCTAATCTAAACATTCTTGTCAAGAGCAACTTCTACAGCTTGTTATTTAGAAGAATTTTTTTACACTTACAGCTATCAATCTAAAAACTCCAAAAAATGTATGATTGACACACCCTGTTGATTTTTCTGATTTAAGGGTATTTTGGTTATCCTGTTTATATTCATGTTAGTTATGGTTAGTTTGAAACTAGAATTGAAAAAGGTATATTTATTGATTACGCTATTGGTATAAGGGATACAAAGTGGTTTTTTAATTCAAAGTTTTCAACATTTATAATTAGAGGGGATATTATTTTTAATGAGTCTGAAATGCCTAACTCGAGAAAGGAGTCTCCTTTTCTTCCAATGCAGATGTTAAGGATTTAGTTGAGAAGATAGATGTTAAGGTGCAGTGTTTACCTTCATAGAACGAATTTATTACAGCAAAACCTAATTCAGTTGCTTACTTTTGTTAAGATACCAACATAGTAGAAGCATTGTATTGCTAGTCAAATGTTTAAGGAGAAAGAAGAAAATACCTTAGAGATTATTTAATTCATACTATGTTGCATATGCATTAGCTATGGCATAGAAAACAAATGGTGCTACCATATAATCTAAGGCTTCCTCTTATAATGACACGGTTATAAGTGTTTAATGGCTATGCAACAATAGGTGAAGTCTTTGTAAAACCAAGAATTAGTCAGATCATTTAAAGACAAGACAAATATATGTATTATTAAGTTGGAATAATGGAATGAACATAGCTAAAAATAAGGTATCTATGCAAGCTTAAAACCAATATCTAAATTTATAAGCTTAACTAATAATTTATTGTGCTTGATTGTAAATTATGAGATGGAAAAGCTAAATAAGGTGAATATTCAATAACATTATGGTCATAGGCATCATAAGTTAGATATTGGTTCAAAAATGTTACACCACCAACCTTTTTAGCTCTAGTTTGTGTCAATGCAGCATTAAGTTGACTTTCCAAATTTAAAAGATCCGTCACAGTAAGCTGCTCAGCGTTTGAGTCTTCAAGCTTCCTGTGTCAACCTAAATAGTCAATTAATTATGTAATTTACTTTTTTACAGTTTAAGAAGGACACAAAGTAGTTAGATTACTTACATATCAACTATTTGCAGTAGCTCTGTATATGATTTCAAGCTTGCAAACTCCATGTTGGGAATCTTTGTGATTGCAAAAGAACACATATAAACATGAAATAGAATCATAAAATATGAAAAAACAATATTAGGTAAGTTTCAGCAGACAATTTGTTGTGTTGAAGAAGAATGAGAAACTTGTTACCTTTTCATCATTAGCATTGCTCACATCTTTTCCAAGACGTTTTTGATATTCATCAAGAATCTTGACCATGCTAAGTCATAAAATATAGGGAAAAGTATAAAATTCTACTATGTGATTTTCCTCTTTGACAAATATGGTTTTGTGATTTATTTATTAACAAAATTCTATCATGGGGTATAATGTCATTTGCAAAGTGATGCTAGATCTGTAACTTTGTTATACCATGACCTAGTATCAGATTTTGTACATTATTTTAACTAATTATATGTTTAATATTTAAATGCATAATTTCTTCACTCTAAATATAAAATTTTCTCAATTTTTTTTGTTTACTTTTTTTATATATTTGAACTAATTCTATAGTGATAGAAACAAAACTTTTTAAATATATATAAAAAGTAAAAAAAAAAAAAGAATAAATTTTATATTTAAAAAGAAAAAATTATGTATCTATATATAATTAGTTGAAATGATAACAGGTTAAATGGATGTAATGGAGTTACGAATTTGATATTACTTTGTAAACAACGTTATACCACATGGTAAAGTTTTGTCAATAAACAAATGAGGAGGCCATATTTGCTAAAGATGAAAATCACATGATAAAATTTTATACTTTTTCGTAAAATATAAACATGAATTAAATGATTAAAATTACAATTTGAATTAAAATGACAACACAATTGCAATGCTTAAAAATAATGTTTAAAAGTTATTATTAAAATTGCAAATTGATGTAAAGTTTTAGATTTTTAAGTCATTGGGTCAACGTATGTAATAATACTTTATCTAATTGTGTGACTGAACTCAGCTCAACTTACTAAACTTTAAATAGGGTCCACTATATAAATTTGTGTTTTTCCCTCAAAGCGATCTTAGACCACATTCTCGGAAAGATGTAAAAATGTATGTTATTTTGGATTATTTTTCTCTCAAGTGAGTTTAAGTCTACCTTTTCTCTTTTTACCTATATTTTCTAACTAATGCACCTAGAGACGTATGATTCACATGCTCAAACCATCTCAGTCTCCCTTCCCTCAATTTGTCTATAATTAAAGTCATTTTAACTTTATCCTTAATATACTCATTACAAATTATATCTATTATAATAAGATCACACATACCTTTTAGTACTCTCATCTTTGCTACAATAATCTTGGAAACTTGTTGCGTCTTTATCGCCCAATATTTGCTTCCATGCATAATAGCTAGTTTTATTATAATGCAATAAAATTTTCCTTTTAGCTTGTATGAAATCTTGTGCTTACACAACATGCCTAATGCATTTCTCTATTTCATTCATCCACTTTAATTCGATGGACAATATCCATCTCGAAATCTTCATCTTTTTGCAAGATTGAACCTAAGTATTTAAAGTGTGTGATCTAGGGTATAACTATTTTCTTTAATCGTACTCCTCTGTTCTTGTTACTATTACCTTTGTTAAACCTATAATGCATATACTTGGTCTTAGTCTTGCTTATTTTAAAACTCTTTGTTTCTAGTGTACTTTTCCAAAGCTCTTCCTATTGGCTTCTCCTTGAGTCTTATCAATTATCACTAGTTTGTTAGAAAATATCATACACCAAGTACACTACTCTTGTATATCCCTTATCAATTCATCCATAACTAAAGTGAAAAGATAAGGACTTACACCCGACCCTTGATGTAGTTCAACTATGATGAATAAGTCTCACATGTCTTTGCTAATTATATGTAAGCTAGTGACTATCCTTCATACATGTCTTTTGTTACTTAAATGGATCTAATTGACACATTCTTGCACTTTAAAGCCCACCATAATCCTTCTTGTGTCACTCTATCATAAGTTTTTTCTAAATCGATGAACACCATATGTAAATTTTTCTTCATTTCTCTACAATTTTTATTAAGCTTTGACTAATTGACCAAGAAAAATTGCTTCCATGGTTGATGAACTTGGCATAAAGCCAAATTGGTTGGCCAATATAGATGTGCAACATCGAATGCAATTTTTCATCACTCTATCTCGCAACTTCATGGTGTGATTTATAAGTTTAATCCCTTTATAATTAGAGTAGCTTTGGATGTCTCCTTTAAAAATTTGGGGTCTCCTTTAAAAATTGAGGCTAAGTTATTCTCTTCACCAATTGACATTTTTTTGGAGATCAAAATCTTGTCAAATAAATGAGTCAACTAAGCTACCCTTACATCTTCTAGGTATTTTCACACCTCAATAAGAATCTCATCAAGACTACATGTTTTACCTATTTCTATTCTCCTTGAAACTTCTTTAACTTTTGAGAATCTAATTCTCCTGATGTAGTTCACATTCTTCTCTATCATTATATGGTCTCCACCTACTAGGTTTTCATTATAGTTTTCGTTGAAGGGATCCTTAAATTAGTTTCTCCACCTTTTATTTAATATTCTTTTCCTTTACTAAAATTTTATTTCCTTATCCTTGATACACATAATTTGATTTAGATATCTAGATTTCTTTTCCCTCATCCTAGCCAATTTGTAGATATCCTTTTTTTCTTCTTTTGTTCCTAACTTTTCATACAATTTTTCATGAAATTGTGCTTTAGCTTGACTCATAGTCTTCTTTGCTTTCTTTTTTGCTAATTTATGCTGCTTATAAGCATCTCTATTTTCGCATTTAGACAATTTCACATTTAGACATTTTCGTGTGCCATTCTCTTTTGCTCTTTATTGCTTTTGGGACTGTCTTACTCAACCACCACCACTCCTTTGAAGGTGAGCCCTATATCTTCTAGCCTCTCCAAGTACCTTTCTGCTTATGTCGCAAATCATTTTATTCATATCTACTCACATATCATTAGTTTCAACATTTGGATTTCGATCTTATGCTCTCATATTTCACAACTAATTCCTAAATTATTCATGCTTCTTCCCTCTTAGCTTCCGCCATTTGATCTTAATAGAGACATTTTGGGATGGTCTTCTAAATTGTCATTTAATTTTGACATCCAAGACCAAAAACTAATGTTCAGCTGTTAAAGTTTTGCCTGAAATAATTTTGCAATCCTTACATAAACTCAATTGACTTTCTTGTAAGAAAGAAGTCAATTTTGACTTTTATTATTCTCAGTTTTTAAAGGTTACTAAATGAGATTGACTAATATAAGTTAATAATATCTACATGCTTATTTGCACTTTGGAATATTGATTTAAGCATTCCAATTTGGTAATCTTCCACTCTACATATCATGTGATCTGAAATGAAAAACATTAAGGGTGCAACATATTATGGTAACCTTGGCTAGTATAATCATAGTTTTCAATAATGGTTGTTACATAAAATAATGACTATTATGTACCAGATTTTCACTCTACAGTGATTATTATTAATATTAAATAAAAATAATAAAAAGTTTATAGCCTGTAACGGCCACAACAACTGTTACCCAATGGTTGTTACAATCGTTAAATTTTATTGTAATGGTTATTATGACCATTATTTTAGTTAGTGTAGGAATTTTTTTTTTAACAGGCCTTAGTATAAGTCTGTCGTACTCATTTTGCATAACGTCATTCAAGTTAGATGGGACTAAGATTCAAAATTATGACATCCTTCTCTTACTTCCAAAAATTAATTCTTGAAGCTGCAAAGTCCATAAAAATCATTTATATAAGTTGATTGTTTAATTTGGACAATAAATTTCATATAAAACAATTTATCTTAGTTTTCAAAAAGCTTCATTTGCCCTTCTTGATTAGTTTTCTTACTCTTTGTAGTGGTTTTTGGTTGTCTTTTGATATTTTGCACCTTTTATACATGTTTAGGAATGTCATATCTTAGAATTGCATTAGATTGCCTTGGATTTACATTTTTATTGAATTTTTGGATTGTAATTAATAGCATCAGGACATAGCTAAAAATCTGTACGTAATTAGTCAAGTCTATGGGACATTTTGAGCATTAGTTTATTTTCTCTTTTCTAATTCATGTATGCTTTGAAGTTTTAGTCATACAAAGCAACACACGTTAGTCAGCAATTGTGAGAATGTTCAACTTGTTGGAGTGCAAAAAAAAAAAAAAAAGAAAAAGAGAGGTAAATTACATTAAAAACCATAACGTTTTCAATTTGTCACTAAAATAGTTCACTTGTACCCAAAACTAGTTAAACTTATATCAATTACACCCATGATTAAAAGAGAATTGAGAAATTTATATCATTTGTTGAAATTGTTGTCATTTTTATTAAACTTACATACTAATTAAAAATATATATAAGATTAATTTTTATTGATAACAAAATATCAAATGATTTAAAAAAAACAAAAATGGCTTATGTTCTTTTCTTTTGAAGTTTCAATTGATTTTGAATCTCACAAATTATAACAAACATGACATTCATATAATAACAATTTTAGCAAATGCATTAATCTTTCATCTCAAATTTGATCGTGGATATAATCAATATTAATTTGATCAATTTTAGATATAACTAGCTATTTTGAAAGATTTAGATACAATAACAAAAAATGAAAATAAAAAATTATGAATTTTTATCATTAAGCCTAAAATTTAAATGGCATTTCTTCCCTTGTCTTCTAACAATTTTGTCTATATTTATGAAAAGAATTTGATAAATTATAATTCAACCTTAAGTGTTATTGCACCTTTATGTATGCTTACAATCTTGTCTTCTAACAATTTTGTCTATATTTATGAAAAGAATTTGATAAATTATAATTCAACCTTAATTGTCATTGCACCTTTATGTATGCTTACAATGCTTTTAGAATTTCTTTCGTACTTTTTTGGTTTGTCTTAGGTGGAGGCCTTACATTATTTAAGGTGGCTATCAAATTTTGAATTTCAACTTCTTGCGCTAAGAGGAAGTACATGATTACTAAATTAGCTTGATACTATAGTATTATCTTATAGAGTTTTTAAATCAAACTAGAAATTTTGTCCTCAAAAGGAGCCTTCTATATATAAAGAGTGGAAATCTAATTAGTAATTTAAGGATGAATTTTTGTATTTTCATGAAACCAAAGAAGCTCTATACATGTTCATCATTAGCAAGATTAAACCAGGCTCTTTATTACATAGGCCTTAAAAATGCTCATACCTTTTGCTTGGTAGATGTCATGAAACGCTTACTTGCTGTCAATGATATCTTGTAGAATATTTATCTCCTATAATTAAGGGATAATTTTAACTATAAATGTATTATTTTTTTGCTGTAATTGGGGCATAATAGTAGCAATTAAATGATATTATTGCTATTGTAAATAGGAAAAAATTAGTGCTATAATTATGAGATTTGGTTGACTTTTGAGGGTAATTTTACTGCTGTAAATAGGGATGAATTAGTGTTGTAATTAGGGATTTGATTAGGAGAAATTAGTATTGTAATTATGGGATTTGATTGACTGTATCTTATTATATATAGAAGGGATAACTCATAATTTTGGGCATCCAATTATTCACCCAAAATTTGTATTTGTATTTTTTTTTTTTGTTATGGTATCAGAGCCACTTTCTTGTTTGGTGAGATTGTGAGTTTTTTTTGTTAGTTCTTGGAAAAGAGTGGTAGCTTCTTGGTTTGAACTTTTGAGCATTTTTTTTTTTTGCAATTTCTTTCAGAATTTTAGTCATGGAGAAAATAGAAATAGTTTGTGTCAAGTTCTCTGGTAAGAATTATCTTACTTGAGAATTTCAGTTTCAAATTTATGTTCAAGGGAAGGAACTATAGGGACACATTGATGGAACCAACTCTGAGTTGCTGATCTCACCAAAATTGTTGATTGGAACACCAAAGATGCTCGAATCAAGAGTTGGTTATTGCAGACTATGAAACCGGTTATTGCTGTCAATTTGCGATCATACAAGACAACCAAAGCTGTGTGGGATTATCTCAGTAAAGTTTATGATAAAAAAAAGCTCGACTAAACTTTTTCAATTAGAATACGATATTTTAATTTACGCTCAAGGAAACTTGTTGATTTAGGAGTATTATATTGGGTTTATCACATTATGGACGGAATACACAAATATCGTGTATGCTTTTGTTCCTACTCACTCTTTAGAAGATGTTCAAACTCTTCATCAAGCTAGTCAAAGGAATTAGTTCTTGATGGAACTTCGATCCGAGTTTGAACCTGTGCGTTCAAATTTACTGTACCGGATTCCACCTCCCTTTTTGGATGATTGTTTGCATGAACTTCTTAGGGAGGAGTAAAGTCTTTTGACTCAAGCCACTTTGGAACAAAAAGGAAGTTCCGCTAATGTTCTTAATGTTGCTTATGTTGCTCAAGGTAAACAACGTGTTCGAGATCCACGCAATACTCAATGTTACAGTTGTAAGGCATTTGGTCATATTGTCAATCAATGTCCTTAAAAATTTTGCAACTATTGCAAAGTTAAAGGACACATTCTCTTAGAATGTTGAATCCTTCTTTTGTTGTGGAGAAGTTCATGAAAGTGTGGATCTTGAGAAAGGAATAAGCTGCATAGAAACCTAGAATGTCCAAATTGGACCATAGGTTTTTAAAAGAAGAGTTTGATAAACGAACAGTTGTTGTAGAAATCTGTCTTTCTCATTTATGGTGGTACTTAACAGAAGTTCAAAACGGTTCTAAGAAAAATCCCCACATGATAACTTTCTTAGAATGATTCCAACCACTCAACAGGTGGATTGATTCTCTAAAAGCAAGGTACCAATACTGTGAGCCTCAGACAACCATTCACAAAAGAGTTGTTTATACTCTACATAGACCTTGTTTGGTCGGACCTTCAGGAGAAACACCAAAGCATATGGTTTGTTTCCATGTTTACAAGGAACACTAGTTTTCTTTATGGACAGATGCTTTAGAGCATCATGAGCGGTTCAAAGATTCTCAAAGATTCATTTGTGGACAAAACAACAGAGTCCCAAAAGAAATATGGACCTCTTTAGTAAAAGATGTGCTATAGGACACTTTACCAGTTGGATACCAACAAAACTAGTTAAATGACAGCAGCACAGGGGGAGATCTGTCGAAACAGTGTCTTCAAATTTACCTAACATGAAGAGACTATATTCCTGAACCAGATTTTCAAGACCCTTATGAGCTGTATGACCACTACATGAAGCATCTCACATGGACCATGAGGCAAGCAAAAGAAAGTTTGTTGATAGTGATGACCCATACTATCGAAACATGAATATATCTCTATCACATGAGCCCATAATTAAGTAAAGTGTGCAATAAGATTCCTAATAATTGTACTAGTGTGGTGAGCTGTAAAAGAATGTTGAATTATTATATTTTATATGCTAATGTGGTGCGCTGTAAAGAGATATTAATTATTGTACTCTGAGTGCTTTGTCAGGTTGGATACGTTTAGCCTTATCCCTTCTCCTCCCCTATATAAGGAGAAGTTTGTTTATGTTTAAGGCAGAAAACCCTTTAATAGAAACGGCCTTGGTTTGCAATAAACTATGAGTTTCTAAAATTCCATTGCCAATAGCCGACATGATTACTACTATTACCCTTCTTCTATCTTAAGGATTAAAATTAGTTTTGGTATTGTATTCTTCATGTATAGTATGCTAAGAGGGCAATGACGCTGTTTGAAGACATGTTAGTGTGTTATTGCTCTCATAGCCATAATTGTATATTGTGCATGTGTCAATATGGTATCAAAGCCTTGTGATCATTCATTTTTCAGGAGATGAATAATATATGATTGAAGGCTAGTGACACTCTTTCACCATGGAAACACCCACATCTTCTTCCTCTGATTCTGCTTTGTCCTCACAAACTACCCCTATAATACCATTAATAGTTAATATTCCTCCACCTACTTCCAGAAGATC
Source organism: Omphalea diandra (assembly GCA_949677035.1). NCBI lineage: Eukaryota > Viridiplantae > Streptophyta > Magnoliopsida > Malpighiales > Euphorbiaceae > Omphalea > Omphalea diandra. Next base: position 29,492 of record CATIWR010357821.1, read on the forward strand.
TTCCTATTGTAAAGTAGATTATCTCTATGAATTAAGCTATATCCCAGACAACCAAAAAGTACAAGACGTCAATATGCCTTTTCTTAATCCTTATGATGCTTTATTGATTATGGCAGATACACAAATGCACCCACTTGCATACACATCCTTAGAGAAATTTCTTAAGTCTTCAGCTTCTCCCAGAGAAATAAATGACCAGTTATGAAAAGATGCACAAGAGTACTCAGCCTGTTCAATCTACTGAACCAATTTATTACAAAAAGGTTGATGGAATAGTAGAAACAAGATTTGAAAGATCATCTTCCTCCTCAGGAAGCACAACAGTATTCTCAACTCAGTTCATGATGACACCTCACGAGTCAGAAGAGGGAATGCCAATTGTTCATTTCATGAATGATGGGACCCCAGTATACCCCTTTGAAAGGGATGACCATTATTTCTTCGATGAGTGCAATTGTATAAATTGTCTCTATGATTGGGAAGATACAGAAGAACAATCAAAGTCCAAAAGGAGAAAGGGAGGATGTTCATAAAAAAGTATGAGGAAAAGATATGATGAAGGAGATCCATCAGTTGGTCTACTTGGGCAATCTTCAGGAAAATATGATTAAGTTGTTAAATATGGTCCAAGCCAAAACACACACCATCCACCACCAAACAATAACCCTCAACCTAAAATAGATCCTCTATCTAAAGAACCTTTACCCTGTTACAAACAAGTCTTAAAAGAACCTTTACCCTATTACAAACAAGTCTTAAAATATAATTCCTCTTTATCCATTTTAAGACTTGTTTGTAACAGGGCAAAAGTTCTTTGGATAGAGGATCTATTTTAAGTTGAGGGTTAGTGTTTGGTAATAAAATGCATTAAAGAAAGAGTCTAGTGAAATTAGATAATATTTATGAAATAAATGATAATTGCAAATAAAGAATTAGAAAGAGAGAATTATAGTTTTAAACTGCAATCACGTGTAATAATAATAATAGGGTTGTCTCAGTTAAAATGTATAGATAATAGTAAACTACTATGAATTTCCTTAAAAAAATACAAAATGTTATATATTAAGAAATTTGATATAATTTACTAAAATTAAGGATAGCAACTAATTAATAAACATAAAATACTATGTTGAATAAATATTAGTTCTAATTATTTAAGTGTAAAAAGCATTTATTTTAAATAATTATTATACTTTACAACAGAAAATTATTTTTTCTTTTAAGTTTCATGGCTTGAAAAATGAAAATTGAAAGAAAATAAAAGGATAGTTACATAGGGGCCGTTATCATTACATCTTATATACATATATAAAGCAAGCTAAATACTCCTAAATGTCAATAAGTGGCTTCTTAAGAATATGACAAGTGACATTTCTTTCTTTCATAATTCATTCATGATAGATTATTATAAGTTATTATTTTTTCTTTCATAATCTTGTCCTAATAGATTATAATTGCAAAAATAACTTATTAATGAGAATTTAATTAAATTCATTTGTAAATTATATCATTCATTAATTATGTCATAAATTATATTATTAAATTAATTTATAGATTGTCATAAATTATATAATAAATACACAATTATTGATCATTATTTATAATTTATTGACAGTTATAATATTTAAAATCCTATATTTATACCAAACACAATTATTAATAACCTTCTATCACTTTCTCTGTCATCCACAAATTATATCATAAATTATATCACATATTATTTTATTCTATAAAAATATAATTATAATACATTCATTTATAAATTATATTATAAATTATTTAAATCTCTAAAAATATAATTAATGATTACTCTTTAAAATTTATTAACAGTTATAATATTTAAAATCCTATATTAATGCCAAATACATTTATTTATAATGAATTCCATCAATTATTTCATTTTCAACACTATAATACTTAATGTGAATATGAAAAATATTGAGTCTTTAGTCAATTATAAAATCTAATGATATTATATTATATTTATGAACACAAACTCTATATATAATATAAATTTTATGAAAGAAACTATATTCGTTTATCCTCTACACTTCACCCTTTCTGTTTCACAATTTGTACTTTGATTTTCTATTTTCATCAAATATCTTACACGGAACATTATGAGATTTTGTCTACTTTTTTTTTTTCAATATGCATAATGAATCAAAATTAGTTACTTTAATTATTTTTTTTATTCTTAATAGCAAATGACTTGCAAAAAAAAAAAAAATCAACAATACTCTTTAATCGATAATTTAAATTCTAAGAAGAATGATTGAAGAATTAAAGTGAGGATGTCAAGATTCTAAAACATCAGCTTCAAGAATCGAAATTTCAGCAGTAACGAAATAATTTTGCTTGATGAGAAAGAAACACAACTATATTTTTAACTACAAAAGTAGAAAAATAAGTAGGACATTTTTATTTATTATTTTAACCGATATTAATTTCCTATCTAATTTTAACATTGGCAAACTATATTCATTCTACACTAAAAAAATGTAGTAACTCAATTTCGAGGATTGTTAAAGAATGCAAAATATATTTAATCAAACATTTAATTATCATACCCAATAAGAAACTTCGAATTATTGAAAAAAGCAAATGTGTCATAAATTAACTTGAATGTATTATTAACTCTTCAACACTTATAGAAAGATTCAAAGTCATAACAATCACTTTAAATGTCTACAAATAATGGTAATTTGGTGCATAAATGCTAAAAATTTCAATTTATAATAGAATAATACTACACAAAATAATTTATTAAAATTTTAAAGATTACCACAAATTTATCATTAACTTTATTAAAAAGTAGTATTAGTGGAAATGCCATAAAGCACAAACCAAGATCCATAATATGAAAACCAAAATTAGAATGAGGAAGAAAAAGAAATCGTGATCCTTGCATCATAGGGCTTACTGCATCTTGAGATCCTAATTGCCATGGTTCTGCTGCATCACAAGGAGAAATTGTAAGGAATAACCATTCTAGAACAGTCATTTGGATTGCTTCATTCTTTGACTGCTCTGCTCCCCCCCCCCCCCACAAAAAAAAAAAAAGAGAGAAAGAGAAAACTAAAACAAGATTGGTTGGTTGTTGACCAATGTAAAGCATGGGAAGGGGAATTGAAGTGACTTTCTGAACAAAAAATCATTCCGAGAAAACAACGTTCAAGTTGCATGTGTTAAGCATATCACTTAAGTAGCATGATCAAAGCGAAGAAAGCATAGTTCAATATCCCATTCACTATAGTCATAAAGGATCATAATTGATCTAAGGTGACCTACTCTCCCGTCGGTGCACGATTGGAGAGTTCTATGAGCCGCCGCTTGATTGATTCACTCTATGACTAAAGAAAAAGGCTTGCTTCTCTTATGATATTTATGGTTAGAAGTTTAGTTCACTCTGAAGAAAACCTTCCTAACTATCACTGACCACAGGGGAAATGTTGACAGGATGCGAATGCTTGTTTGAAATTCTAACAGTTGTTCTGGGCATTTAATGTTTGTTTTGGTTTAAGCTAGAAAACGGTCAAGTGTGTTTCTAATCAAGGTTATTTAAATGTTCTAAAGTACTTTTTGATAACTTTGTCAAAGCCATTCTTAGTCAAAGCTTAGGCCCTCTGGAGTATATTTATTAAAGGGAAGTGCGGATCTGGAATGTTTAAACGAGAAAGAAAGGCTATGCAACGCTTTGAGTTCTATCAAATCAACATTTTCTGCGCATACGAGAAAAGAGTCCAGCGGAGCATATTTATTTTCTTCTTTCTTGATCCCGGAAAGATTGTACTCAGAGTCACGGACAAAAGATAAAGTTAACTACCCTGGATGACCTATAGTTCTTTCTAATGGCTTTTTCTTGTCCCTTTAGGGACCATTCAGCCCTTTCTCAACCAAGTATAGGTAGAAACCCTCTTTTCCATACAGATAAAGGTTTGACTTCCTTTTCTTTTCTCTTGGAAGTCGATATTGATCATGGAAATCTCGTAGAAAGTCTCAAAAATCACTTCTCCTATTAACTTACTTCATCACCAACAGTTAATTTTGTGCTTGAATGTCCAGCTCCTTCTCAATCTCAAGCAGTAGCATTGGAGGCTTCCTATAGCCAATCAAGCCTTTAAAACTATCTCATTAGCGGGTTCTTATAGAAAAAGCTCTTTGTGATAGAATAAGTTGTTATTTCATCTCAGCCTATTGAGCCAAGCAAGAAGAATGAGCTCTTACTATTTTCATAACCGGCGCTAGTGAAAGAAAATAACATAGTTAAAGAAGAAGAAAATGTCTCGAGAGAAGAAATGAAGGCAGGGAGAAAGGGAGCATCTACCCATGTCCAAAAGTTGGCTCATCCCTAGATCCGAAATTCAAGTTCAGTTGAGGCACTCTTGCTTTCCTATGGTCCCATCATCTCTAGAAAAGAAAGGATGAAGACCTTAAAAAAGACAAAACAAGACTGATTTGAGAAGAAAGAACCCTGTGTCTTACCGTGTAAAAGGCTTCTTCATGATCAACAATTATTGAAGATTCAAACTATTACAAATCGAAAAGATAGATTGGAGGTGGAACACTCATTATCTTGTTATTTTTATTTCCCTTGGATGAAACTTGAATAGTGGTGCTTTCAATCCCAAATCTCGGCTTTGATGCTGATGCTGACGATCGGGTTGGCATAGTCTTTATTCCTTAAGCAGCAAATGCTAGCAGCCAGGGGTCACTGTAACCCAATGGAAAGGCAGCTGATTCCTTTTCATGGCCTTTTGAAAGAATCAAATTGACAAGGCAAGATTTTTATGTCCCTTAGGAAGAGAATGCCTTCTTATCTTATTGTTCTCTAATAAGCTCTTAGGGTGGTCCTTATGCTTAACACAGGGAGTTTGAACATTTGATGAAGGAGCCAGGAATCGCTTTCTTTGCTGCTGTCAGGAGGGCCACCCATATGGGAGTAAAAGTATGCCTGTTTTGGAGAACTAAATCCTAAGCATCCTTACCGAGCCATTTCTTGCTCTTATTAGGTATAGAAAGAGTACTTGTCTGGACAGGGGAAAGAAAAAGAATTGGGAGTGAGGACTTTTTTTGTTGGTATGCCCCTTTTATAGGGACATAAAGAGCTAAATGAGTAGTCTAGTTGTCGACAATGTTGTCCCTTTTATCCATATCTATACTTTCTGGGTAGTTGCAGATGACAATGTAATAAAACATATGTATCAGTAATGGAGTCAATCGAAAAAAGGGCTTTTGAAGCCTTCGTGAAAGACTATTGGTATACGATTGAAATGGATGTGACTAGAAGATATATTGAGACGACCAAGGAAAAGCCTAAAGAGACCATAGTATAATTTGTTTCCCATTGGAGCGCTAAGGCAGAAAAAGGGTAAATATCCAATCTGAGTGAAGAAGTGGAGCTTATGAAACGGAATTTTCTTCCGCAATATCAGACTCACTTAAGGTAACTTAAAATCTTACTTCCCTAGCGTTAGTAGCTGCAACTCTGAGATTATTATATGATATCAAAATCCTATATGGAAAGATCAAGGTAGAAGACCAAGGGACTTCACTAAGCTTTTCGCCCATTTGACTAACCTAACTATCAAAATGCTTGGACAAGAATGTGCTTCAAGTCCTCCCTTCAAGATCTAGATTCGTTATGCTGCCCCAACAGGAATTCGGGAATCATTAATCATTCAAGGTCATTCAAAGGTTTTTAATATAGAAAAATAAGCTAATAATCATCACACATTGTTTCGGGAAGGTGCCTGTTTTTGGTGGACAGCCCGACAAATAGATAGATACTGGAATTCTCTTTTCAACTGCCCGAAGAGTACAAAAAGAATTGGTACTGAAGATTGCCCATGTAATTTTACATGCTCCCATCCCATTCCCATAGAAAGAAGAGATTTTGCTTAGGGCATTTCTTTTCTCTTACTTTCTCACTAAATATCCTGACCTGAGTATTGATTCACTATTTCACTTGAGCAAATATCACACATGCATCAAATGCGGGTCCTTTTCGCTCCTCTCCTATGACAAGCATTTGCGCTGCTTCGCTTCTCTTATTGTTGCTCCCTCATTAGACTGACCTTGTTCTATTATATGCGCTAATTATCTTAACGAATGCCTTCTTTTGGGCTCTTACGTGAGGGTTGTAATAACTTGTATCTATCCGAAATGACTCTTAATAGAGTCCTAAGGACAGTCTCAAAGATAAGGGTTCAAGTAGTATTAGTTTTGATTAGTTGTCCCAGGGAAAAGAGGCAGTATTGGTTGTTGGCACGTCCGAGCTAAGATCGGTTGAGGCAGGTAAAGATGGTTACGTAGCTTACTTGGTAAAGGACTCATTTCTTTAGTTTTGCGGTCATGGATCGATTCTATGTGGTTAACTTGTATACCCCTATTCTTAGAGTTCACGTTCTAATCAAGCAAATAGACCTTTCAAATGAGTTCCATAGTTTTGGACAGGACAGGTGGGAACCAGGAGGTAACGCGTCTGTTAAAGCAATCAGGCAAATGCGTTTATACTAGCTTACTCGCTATAGTTGTTACTGTGCTTTCTGGACACCTGTCCATGCTTTAATAAGCGTGCTACGCACCTTGCTCTTCCCTTATAAACAAGTAGCGTTAATTTGGGAATAAGCTGAAAGTAGTATGAGTTGAAGTGAATGTAGTATGAGTTGAAGTGAATGGCACTAGTAAGTAATAATAAGTAGAGCAGAACACTATTGGCTGAGCAAAAGACGTATGACTTAAGAAAGTAAGATCTCCGAATTGTTGTCGGGAAAATGAGCGGCGCTATAAAGGAGAGGTACTTAAACCCTTTAGAATAAGAATAATAGGGGATAATAAAAGAATGCAAATAATAGGTCCCTTTATAACTAAGAAGTTCTGTATTGGAACTTACTTGTTTGTTTGGCAAGTGGCTTTATTAGGTAAACGATCTGGTGGGTTGTTTGTTGCGCTTTATCTTAAGCAATGTTCAACCTGTCTTATGCAATATTATAGTCATTAGAATCCAGTTTGTCCTAAATGCCTGTCTCTCTCACTATAGTAACACTACCTCGGATAATCCCTCCTTTTCACAGAAAGATAATATGAGGACGAGATGAGAGGGCCGACATACTAGTTAAGTATTATTTGTCTTTATTCACTATTGCTAAGTTGATAAAACTTGCAAAGCGAGTCAATGCAAGTACACTTTCTAGTATCGTTCAACCTCTCAAATATGAAGAGGGTGTCATGATGGTTCACGAAGCTTTCACTAAGTGGAGCAAAATACTCCTTCAAAGGTATATTACTAGGATCTCGAAAATACTGCTACTTTAGGTTATGACTTGGGATCCCCCATAGAAAGCTCTGCCAACCGATAGGTGGGCTACTAATGCTCACATTTCAAGAGGGATTGATAGAAAAGTTTCTTCAGCAAAATCCATATTTAAATGTTTCTTCTTTGAAATGGAAGCTTGGTGTCGACTTATTGCCCATAGAAAGAAAAGATTTTGCTTAGGGAGAGAATTTTGAACATTATCTCTTCCGGAGCACTCTTTTAGCATAGCTATCTACTAGGGAATCTTATCTCTAGCCCTTCTTTGGAAAGGTTAAAGCGAAAGCCATAAGTAATATCTCACTTTCCCTTATTGCATATGTTAATTATGAGCTAATCTTTCAATGGGGCTAGGCGAGATGTAAGAAAGAGCACTCTCAATAGCCAGATGTGAACTCACACTTGAGCGAAGGGCAAAAAGAGGAAGAATCTTAGCCTTAGCATTTCAATTGCACTAGAGCTGTTGAGAATAATTCATACATAGACAGAGAATTAACTATAGATTTAAAATACAGATGTAATTTGCTAACTTACATCTTACCATGCCTCTAGAAAAAAAAATAATTTTTTTCTGACTTTACAAAGTCATTTGAAAGTTGCTAAGTGCACTATTTAACTTCCCTTATGAGATTGACCCTGCTAGGATCACTGAATCTTCTTCCATATCTTCTCAATCCCATCACTGAATGCCTTCGACTGAGACCTATCTGCTTTATTCCCGAGTTTCACTTCGCTTGGACAGCGACAAATGACCAAAGGGAAGAGGCTGGTCGTAGATCAACTGCTTTCGTTTTCAAGTCCAGTTGAGGATGAATTCTAGTGCCCCATCCAGCAAGGAAGACAAGCAAAGGCATACATCCCCAAAAACCCACAACATCAACCATCCATTCGATTTGGCACTTTAGAACACTTTAACTTTATAACTATGCCTCAAAAGACCTTTCATTCAATAGAAGTTCTAAGAGCGCTATGTCTTCTTTCAAAGAGGTCATTCTTGGTCTTTCAAATAGCGTAAAAAGGGCTACCAATAAAAGAGAAAAAAGAACGAATGAGATGACTGAAGCCAAAGCCGCATTTGAGGGACTTTGAAGGCATTCTTCCACTAAGAGCAATGAGTGAAATAAGCTTGTGGAATCGACATTTATGTGTCACACACGTGCAATTGGAAAGGTACCTTAGGTTAGCCAAATCACTATCTTCTTTTTTTTCTTGAATGAATAGATCAGGGTCTTTGACTAGGTAAGGAAATAGCACCGACGATAATGAACTAAGAGGGCTTTTTCCTATTTATAGGGCTTACCTCTTTTTTCCTTCCACAATCGTCAGAGATTGAGAGGTGACAGTATGTCATATGTTTCCTCTTCAAGAGCTGCAAAGCTAAACAGTCAAACCCTTGATTTCTCCACAACGAAATGTGAGATATAAGCTATAATCAAGTACCAATAAAGATGAGATTGATCCTTTCGCTTCAGGATCAGAGGGATCCCTCGTTACCCCACTACTGTCTTCCTCTTATTCATTTATAAGGCGATTGGACCAATAATCCATAGTGTAAAGCTCTCGCTAATCAATCGAGTACGGTTTGTCTGCCCTTTTTATCTTAGTCGCTAATAAGAGAGAGTTGCATAATCATTGAAGTGCTCGCGCATATCAACATCCAATACCCATTCCTCAAGTTAGACAGATTCTCTGAAAGTGATCAGACGAGTAGCTAAAGTCGAACGAGAGAGATCGATAAACATAGGGGTCCCAGATCGATAGATGCGAGGACTTTGACACAACCTTTTGAAAGCGATTGTGAAAGAAGATTACAGCGTTCCTTCCAGCTGTAAAGATTGCTTTGAAAGCTTCGGCAAGGTCTTTTGATCTGTGCGGAGAATCTTACAATCTTATTACATTGGTTCTTATTAGGTAAAAAAGAAACTGCCTTACCTTGACTTGAATGGAAAGTTCCAATAATGCCATCCTCTTACCAAATATGGTATGTTGCTTTGAGGAGATGTAGGAACAAATCATTACCCAGAACGGACACTCGATTTAAGGCACAAAAGATAGGATTATATCTAAAACGATAGAGGAAGCAACCTCTCTTAGTGAGGGCAATCGTACGAGGAAGATCGATCTGGAGCTCAAGAATAAAATTAAGTGAACCAGGGATTGGTCTTTGACACTACCTTTGAAAAAAGTTTGGGCTTTGTGCACAATAGTTATTTCATGGATCGGATATGATAGAGCCAAGGCTAAAACTCCTATATATAGATATTTTGGGCGGCTTTCACTTTCACCAATTGGGCTAAACATGATAGTTACATTCCTCATTAGTCAATTCGAGTGCCATAGCCCTAAGAGGAAACACTCATTGAAGAAAAAAGCCAATTTTCTTTCCATGAAAAAAAGGGCAACGAAGGATTTGCTTACTATTTGGGTAGGGATGTGGGCATAAAGGTACATTTGAATGAGTAAGGTTTATGGGTAAAGTGCGTCCCATCTCTAAAGATGAGGGAAAGGTATCGGGATTTAGTGTAAAATGAAAGCGCGACATACAATGGTAGGGCAGTACCTAAGCATCAGGAGATGTGAGAGACCTTGATTGAAGAAGCTTATTGTGTGTGAAAATCAAGTCAGGGAATCATTGAATTGACTTCGCAGTTGAGCAAAAGCTTAAAACATAGCTTAAGGAATGCCTTAAGCGAGTGGAGTATTTATCCCCTGAGTACGATGCCCTAGATCCAGTGCCAACTGATCTATAAGCTTTGGTCGAGCCAACCATTGATCTATTCGACCACGTTCTCGTTGTTTTTCCTTAAGAGATTACGGCTTCTAGTGTGGTGGTTGGAACCTTGTGAAAGACCAAGCAACATAACGTTATGGGGTAGTTCCAAAGGAAATTACTGATGGTGTAGCCAAGGTTAGTAAGGAATATGAAAGTCTTGTCTTACGATTCTTTGTAATCCCTTTTCTCTATCGTCAATCAACCGTTCTGCGAAATCTGTTCAATCGCTTCAATCAAGTGTGTGTCGCGTTGGTTTACTTACTCTTCCCTTGCTAAACTTAGCCTTCTTGCTTTCCTTTCTGGCTAGCTTTCCAATCGCAGGCTTACTTGCTTTCATTAACTTTCCAGTAGTAGAACAGGAATCTCTCTAAAAAGAAAAAGCCCGAGTAAGGGTTCTATTCAAGGTTGAAGACATGCTCTTTATGGTCCGGTTGGAAAGGCCTACTTTCGTAAAGGAAGTTGAAACTCGACCAGGCTAAGATTCCTTACTTAAATCGATTCTTAACCCCGGAAAGGAGGGGCATCTACTTACTTTGGATACTCACTCGAGGCCTTTAAAGGAAGGGCAACTGATCATCCAGGGCTTCCTTCTTAGCCTTGGAAGTTCTAGGTCAGTCTAATAGGGGAGTAGCAGCAAGGGAAGCGAAGCAGCGTGAACGTTTATCATAGGAGAGGAGCAAAGATGACTTGCATTTGATGCATGTGTGACACTCGTGTAAGCGAAATAGTGAATCAATAGTCAGGTCAAGATATATTAAGGTAGGCGAAAAGACATTTGCATGAATTAAGTATAACAAAATAATTGTAAATTTTAAAATTACCATAAATGTGTTATAAATTCATTTGAATACATTATTGTGTCTTCAAGACTTACAGAAGGATTCAAAATCTAAACCAACTCTTTAAATATTTGTATAACAATAATTTGGCACATAAATACGATAAATTCTAATTTATAACAGCAATAATACAATACAAAATAATTTATTATAATTTTGAAGAACATTACAAATATATTGTAAAATTAATTAAAATTAATTTAAAAAATTAGACATATAATTGAACAAAAATTAACTAAATAAGATAGTATATTTTAAGAAGCAATAATATAATACAAAAAACATATTAACATTAAACAAAATGAGAACTTACGCAATAGATCCTTACCATAATCTTTAACCACCATTAAAAATATAGATGCAATTATCATATCAGATAACAATGAAAAAAAAAACATTATAATAACTTGCAAAAGAAAGATAAAAACAAAATCAAAATAAAGTTTTAAACTATCAAAAACAAAAATTTAAATAATCAAAAGGATTAATAACAAATATTTTAAAAAGAAAAATGAACAAAATTAAAATCAAAAAATAAATATAAATATAAAATATAAAAAAAGGTATATATATAAAATAAAGGATATATATATATATATATATATATATATATATATCTATATATATATCTATATATATATATATATATATATAAAAAAAAAAAAGCTATATATATAAAATAAAGCATATATATATATATATATATATATATATATATATATATATATATATATATATATATATAATAAAAGAAAAATCAATGCCATATGTAAAAAAAAAACAAAATAATAACAACAATAATAATAATAAAAGAATATAATATTAATATATTTTTTGATGACCAAGATATAATTCTAACTATTGAAAGAGAAAAATTTTAATATAAAAAATATATAAAATAAAAAACTTAACACTAATAAAAAATACACAATTGAAAAAATATCAATTAAATCAAATAAAAAATTGATGTATAACTTAAATAATAAAAGCATTAAAATAAAATATATGAGTGACATGAACAAAATATTAAATGATATATCCGCAAAAAATAATAAATAAATAAAAAGAATAAAAATACTATTAAACTATCTAATTAACAAAAAAATCATACATGTTGTTTGTAATAGAATTTTAAAAAATAAAATAGTATATATACCAAATACTTAGTAAAAAATATTATATATTTTAATATATTACTTACATAATAATAAAAATCTAATTAAAACTTTTTACGCAAATTTTTTATCGTACATACATAAAACTAATAACATGTATAGCAGTAATGAGAGGTCAAATCATGTTACATGATATAATAGCTGTTATTTAAAACCATGAAGAGGACATAATATTAAATAGAAAATAAAACACAAACTTCAATTGATATAACACATTAGACCAAACGCAAAAACATTTGCACAAATTTGTGCATATGGTTGAAAGTTGATATTATACCATCATCATATAACAACAATGTTTTGTATATTTGAGTGGAAAATAAACGGTGGTAATTTGTAATTTAGATGTCATTTTACAAGTTTTTATCAGATCATATATAAAGAATAATAGCACATGCAAGTTAGTCCCGCTGGTGTTGCATATATTTGTAAGGCCTTTGGCCCGAATTTGATTCCCTCAACTTTTGTTGTATATCTAATTAGTTGGTTTTTTGTGTGTGGTTTGAAATTAATTTTAATTTTTAAAATTTTTAAAATGTAATTATATAATTTTTTAATATTATTATTATTTATTACACTTATTGAATGAGATAAAATAAAAAGTTCAATATCAATAATATATTCGATATAGAAAATTTTGATATATTATTTATTATTTGAATGTTATATTTAATTTTTCAATATCTATATTTTATTTTTATACATAATAATTTATTATTATTATTAGTTATATATAGTTTGAAATTATTGAAGAGATATAATTATAATATGAATCAACATGTTCTCGAGTTTTTGTAAACTATAGAGTTTTAAAAGAAGTTACTAAAACCAAAAAAAAATGATAAGACGTGTTAGAGAAATTTAATTGATATAAATAATTTCTCATTAAGAGAGTTAAAATTTAGAGTTACATATAAAGTAAAATTTAGAGTTACATATAAAGCTTTATTAATAGATTGGATAAAATTTAACCATAATTTATCACATCAACACATACAAAGCTAAATTGATGAAATTTTGCCGCATTTTTGCATTGGCTATATATATATATATATAGACTAGCTTTGACGTTTTTTATTAGCATTTAGCAACTAAAAATTCAAACTTTGAAAAAAATGTTTGGTAAATATCAATAATCAATGTCTTATTTTAAAAACTAGCGTTCAGTATTTTGAAAATATAATTGAATGTTGAAAGCTAGTTTTTCTAGCATTTTTAACATTTTTTACTGTTGTTTAGCGAGACATTTAAATGTTGAAGAAAAGTGTTTGGTAAATATTAACGATTAGCATTTTAATTTAAAAATTAATGTTCAATGTTTAAAAAATATAACTTAACATTGAAAGCTAATTTTACTAATATTTGAATACAAAAGTCAGCATTTAGATAATTTTTTTTAGTATTAATCTAACATCTATTATTATATAAATTAATTTCATATAAATTAATTAAAATATAACAATAATTATCTTTTTTTGTTATTTTATAATATAACTATACATTTAATATAGTTTTATTAACATTTGAATACAAAAGGCAGCATTTAGATATTTTTTTAGGATTAATCTCATATTTATCATTATATAAATTAATATTTCATATAAATTAATTAAAATATAACAAAATAATTATCCTTTTTATCGTTTTATAATATAACTATACATTCAATCGCTAAATTACCAAATAATTTTATATTTTTTATCACTAATCGTTCACGCCGACCACTAATTGCTAAACTAAACAAGTCCTAAGATATTAACAGATATTAACTTATTTGATTTGTAAATGTATTTTACAAGAGATCATTTCAAATCTTGTATTTAAATTACATTAATTTGTAAAATAATTATATTTAAGCATAAAACTCATTCTAAATTTATTATTTTGTTTGGTTATATTTTGAACTTGTAATTTTATTGGTTTATATCTCTTATTAAATTTAAATTTTTTTTCAAAACCTATCAATTTCACTTTGAATTTGACTCAAATATAACTACTTTAAAAATTAAAAGCTTTAAATTTAAATGAAATTTATGCTTATATTCACAATAATCTGAATTCAATAAAGTTTTGCAAAATTCACTTATTTCTTGACTGATCTCTCAGGTTTTTGGAATTCAGACAATGATTCCATTAGGCTATCCACATATCAAAACACTCTAACTAATCAGCCAAAATCCATAGAACTGGACAAACTGAGCGAATAGAAGTTTCTGGAAAGCAATAGCCTTTCTAGAAAACCAAACTCCATAGTCCTCAAAGTGATACAGAATCGGCAAATATAAGAAGTTTCTAGAAAGCCAAAAAAGGTTCCATGAGAACCAACCGCTTAATTCCAGGTTTTCTGATAACGAAAAACGACAAATCAGAGAAAGCCAAAAAATCAAAATAGAGATATCAAAATCACTAGAAGAAAATCGAGAGAGATGGAGGAGCTGCAGAAAGAGCTTCTAGAAGCATAGCAGCATGAAACCCCCCTCCAGCAGGTGGATTTTCACCTTTTCAAGTCATAAGCAACAGGTGGCGTTTAACGTTAAGATCACGTGTACGAATTACGTGCAAGATCTCAATATAGGAAACGATGGCGTCTTCGAGTTCGTGATGAATACAAATGCAAATGGTAGTGCAGCAAAACAAAACAAAACTATACTATAATACATAAAGAAGAGTAAAAACTATAATATAATACATAAAGAAGAGTATTGTAGTATAAAAAAAAAAAAACAATATATAAATGGAAGCAAAGATAAGGATGGCACCAAATCCCTAGAAAAAAATAAATAAAACAATTATTAATTAAAATCGGGAATTTTAGGAAGCTACTAAAGAAGCATGAGATGATAAGCTACACAGTAGCACTCGGCGGCTAATTGAATTTACAAGTTTTAATGCAAGCAGTATTTTTTTTCCAATGAAACAATTGATTTTATTAGTTTTGATGCAAGTAGCATTTTTCCAAGGAAACAAACAGAAAAAGTAGAGAGAGGATGAGGTAGGCGTAAGTACCTGCCGGAGCTACAGAAGGGGTAGAGCTTGCCGCGGGAGGAGAAGACGATGAGACCGATTCGAACATCGCAGAGAATGGAGAGTTCGCGAGCTTTCTTGATCAAGCCGTTTCGCCTCTTGGAGAAAGTGACCTGGCGGCTACTCTTGTCTTCGATTCGCTTCAGTTCCACCTTCTTCCGACCCATTCTGGATCCAAATTCTGCCTTAATTGGCCGTCCAAAAGAAAAGAAAGGAATATAAATTAGATAAGATAGATAGATATACCTATTGGGATTGCATTAAGAAAAGGGCGAGTTTCGGTGGAGAGTAACAAAGTCGGTCAGTATAAAGTGGAAAACAGAAACGTCTGCTTTATTGACACGTGGCATATACGCATGCTTTCTGGTAAACCAACCCAACAGCACCCTATGATATGGTTTGTTTCTATATGGCGCAAATCAGTTTTCGTCGTGCTCGTGATTACCAATTTAAATGATGGCTTAAAGTTTTTTACTTATCTTTTAATCTCTGAGTTAAGACTTGCAATCGTTATTAAATATTTAATATTAATTTATAAACATAAAATAATGTCAACATTAAAATTAGTAAAATCTTGACAAGGAGTGGCATTATGGATTATTACTATCTACTTATATTGAAAACAGTTATGAATCAAATCAAATTGAGTTAAACTCGAGTTTTATTTTTTGCGATTGAGATTTATTTAATAATATGTAGAATATTTGAGCTCTGTCTGGTTTAATATCTTAAATATAAGTTTGAATATAAAAAGTAAAGTTATAAAGCTATTAACATTTAATTCAAATTTGACTTGTTAATTTATTCAAATAATTTAAATTTAAATCCAATTAATCCAAAGATTTTAAAATTATTTTTAAATAGTTCATAAATTATCTGAACATATTTAAAAGGTTTATATTTTTCTTTTTGTGGATCTTTTTACTTTTCAATTTTATATAAAATATAAAATAAATATTTTATTAATATATTAATTGTAGTTCAAAATCTGAGCTGGTAGTTTCAGTTTAAAATATGCTTTTTGAAAATTATTTTCTCAACAAATTCTACTTTTGGATATATATTTTTTTAATTTATTTATTTATCTAAATTTATATCTATGTTAATAATTTTATATATACAAATAATAATTAATAAGTGGTAATAACATAATATCAATCAGTTCATCAACTAATAATACATAAAAGTTTTTGCTTCATTCTACAAAAATCTGAGACATTACGAATTGGGTGGGTGGGTCGATTTCCTCAAACAAAAAGAAAAAAAAAAAAAAGTAGGTAGGTCGATTCTTTCTACTTATATGTCCTCCACACGCGTAATTAATTCCATTTATTATTATTATTATTATTTACTTCACTCCTAATTTGAGAATTTTTTTTTAAAATGGTTACTGTTATTTTTTTTTTTTGAGAAAAAAGATATTTTTATTTTTAATTGATATATAATAGCTCTCACATATCAATTAATTTTTAGAGATTTTGCAGTCAGTTTTCTCAAATCTTAATGTCACCTAATAGATTCACCTAATGGTTATCAGGCATAAAAGATTATTTCAACAGCATAGGTAATCATTATGAAAAACGTCCTCATTTCTTTTTATATCTCTAATTCTTTAAGCTCTCTAAAATTCTAAATTATTAACATTAATTTAAGTATTTGAATGATAATGAGCATTGTAACGTCTATTGAGCTCATTTATATTCTTTTACAAGATTGACATATTTAGTTTGAGATCAAAGGCTAATAATATATATTTTACTTTTTTGGTAAAAATAAATTTACAAGGAAAAGAAAATTAGAGAGACGAAAGTTGCATATGATAAAAATAAATGCTCTATCATCTCGTCAAGACCTAGTAAAGTGTTCACATGTGCAAAATACTTGTGTTTATTTTATTTTGTCATTGCCTCATCGGAATTTTGCGTTTAGAATTATTTGACCTCCCTTAAATAATATTTCACTAAATTTATCTACGTGTTATAGATAAATATATTTTTATTATATTACTTATTATTTTATGTAATTTTAAATAATATATATTGTGCAAAATATAAGAAATTATTTATATAATTTTTATAATTTTTTTAAAACAATTGAGATTTTTTCATTCATAAATAATTATACGATATTTATAAGTAAAATATTATTATAATTTAAAATATTAATATGAAATTAATTTTTAATATTGTTAATAATGACATATTGACTCAATTCAAAAATTATGATTTTATTTTTACATAAAATTTTTTAATATTTTTACATTTTTATTTTATATATATATATATATATATATATATATATATATATATATATATATATATAATCATAATAATAATATTGTAAACGCTATTTATTGTTATTATTATTATAGATGTATCTAAATATTTAAAACTAAAAATTATAAATATGTAAAATAATT
>CATIWR010357827.1:0-21334 GCA_949677035.1 Omphalea diandra
TTGTTATGTTATTTGAGATTGAAGTATGGTTATGCATTTACTTACTGAGTATGTACGCTCACTCTTTTGCATAAAATCTTATTTCAAGAAGAGTAGACAAAAGACTATGTCCAATATACATTTCGAAGTTGCTGTCTAGCCGTCTAAGAGAGGTTGGGCCAATATGCAGTCTATTAGTGTTTTAGCTGGTTTAGCCATGTATACTTTGTTGTAAATAGTTAGTATATTGTGAACAAGAGACATAACAAATCTAAAAAAAAAAAAATTTGAAACCATGTCTTTTAATGACAATGGATAGGCTTAGAGAGAATTCTAATGATTATTAATTGGGGTGTCACATTTAGTGGTATCAGAGCAGGTAAATGATTTTGTAGAGATGTGTAATATGAATGTGATATATATGATATTTGCATTGTTTTAATCTTACATGCATTAGCATAGAGGAGTATGGATGCACCTGATAGAGTTCATACTGGCCAGAGGTTAGGGATGAGTTTGTTGAGTCTGTTCATGCACATGAGCATGTTGACCGTGTTACAATAGTATTATAATTAACACTGAA
The DNA here is from genome assembly GCA_949677035.1 of Omphalea diandra. Taxonomy (NCBI): domain Eukaryota; kingdom Viridiplantae; phylum Streptophyta; class Magnoliopsida; order Malpighiales; family Euphorbiaceae; genus Omphalea; species Omphalea diandra. The sequence continues at coordinate 563 of CATIWR010357827.1, forward strand.
GAAAAAATGCAATTCAGATAATTCAGTGAAGCAATAAGTCATAATTTTAATATTATAATGATGATTAATTAAGATATGATGTGAGTTAAAAAGGATGACTTAAAGATATGAAGGTGAAAGATGTTAAGTCATGAAGAGGAAGTAAGTGAAAGTTATGACGCATAAGTAAGTATATGTAAGAAATTATGAATAACTAACATGAATGAATGACAAAATTAGAGGTTAATAATGAATAAAATGTTAATATTTTAGATGGAAAGAAGTTATGTTATAGGATCTGTTAAAAGAAATGAAGAAGAATTATGAAAACTAAGATATAAGCTAAGTTAGGTGCAAGACCTTTGATGGCTATTGAGGATCTTTGTATTCAGATTGCATCCGATCGACTGCTAACACTAATGAGGTCGACCGTTAGTCTTCTGAAGCTTAAAATACTTGAAAGTTTTAGCTTATTTTGACTACCATTTTCAAAATATATTTCCAGAGGTTCATTCAATCAAGAAAATGAAATGGGGGGAAAATAAAAAGTGACATTTATATATATGTATAAATTTTACAAAATAAAGGCACATACACAAAAAAAGAAAACAACATCTAAGAGCGTGGTGGCCTTTTTGAGGTGGATGTTGATGGGGGTGTTGAGAAAGAGAGGACACAGGATTCAGGAGCAACTCTTTCGTGGGACTGAGAGATTTGCTACAGAGTATAATATATTTGTTTCAAACATTCTACACTTCTCAATTGTTGAAGGTAAATAACTTAAAAAGCATAGATAAAATGATTATCTATTTTGGCAGCAAGAACGTCAGAGTGCAGTTTTATTTCCTTTTTAATTTCTTTATGCTTTCACTCTAATAGAGCAAGCTTGTCTTCTGTCGACCTTCTCGTACTTTCATCTTCTTTTTCTTTTACAAACTTTCGTTTCTTCTCCGGCTGGGGTGCCTCTTCTATGACTCTTTTCCCTTTGTTATGTCCAAGACAAAGGGATATGTCTAACCCTTCCTCATTGGTTTCAAGGTTTAGGTCAAGGTGCTTGTTCACCATTTATAGGAGTGTCGTGGATGAGATAGAAAGGAAAAAATATGGAGGAATGATGAAGAAAAACCAAGCTAATAAGGGTTTCAAAAGAGTAGTTTGCTTAGTGGTGAGGGAGTGAGAGAATCAAGTTAATTATAGAGGTTTTCATAATAGACAATAAAAGACAGACGATCTTTTCATCACTTCCTATAAGATTTCTTTATATTGCACACGCTCAAATGTCAAAAAAAAAAGAGAGTATATAGCACATGCAGGTGAATAGTTTCATTAATAAATTCATAGAAGTTATATCAAATAGGTATGTGTCGTAAACTTTTGACTGCTAGTGCTTGTGTAGACTCCCATAGTTTCTTTTTTTTTTTTTTGAGCATGAGCTGTAAAGGCTTGGCATGCTTTGCATAATGAGGAACAATGATGCGTAGATAGTTGGCAAATCTGAGAAATTGTTGTATCTGTTTCTTTGTTAGATTCTCATCAAGGAATTTTAATAATTCAGCTGAAAAAATCTGCACATTTTTTTGCCTATACGACAAACAGATTCACTTTATAGACTGACTAAAATATATATTACTGAGATTGTGAGATTACATGGCATTTCTATTTGTGGTATTTTGATATGTAAAGTTTTACATTAACTTTTGCATGTTATTGGTTATCAAGTGGCTAATTGTAATTTGCATATGTTGTATAAATACTTGTAATTCTGGTTTAAGCTTATAGCTATATCAGTAGAATTTCTCAAGTTTGGGATAAAATATAATGGTTTTTTTTATGATGGGATACTTATAGAAGCACTTAACTCATTGTAAGTGGCTAAATTGTTTGGTTAAATGCTCCTATTTGGTTAACTTACTCTAATATGTAATGTCCTAACAAACTAATTTTATTGTTTAAGGATGAAACATAGATTGTTTCTAACTATGAATCTATGTTCGATTTGTATTTTTGAGAAGTTAACTTTTTGTTGGGACTTGAGATTGAATGGGAACATCCGTAAGTTTAAATGCCTTTTCAGAAAACCTTCTTCTAGCTGATTAATGTTGCTTGCTTTTGGAAAATAGAGTTTGTGTTCAAAAATATGGATCTAACATTAGTTTCATCAATTAATTATTGAGGTTGTAGATGATTAGGTGAGTATCTAGTTATTTTTAGCCACTTACATGTATTGAATTTTGAGGACGAAATTCTTTATCAGAGGGGAAGAAATGTAACATCCCTATCCACATTCATTGGCATTATCACATGAAAATATTCATTGGATAAATGATATGAAATCCCATATGAACATATGCATTAGATAAATGATCATTTAGTTATGCGATTTGTAGAAGCATGGCAATGACACTTACACTGTTATATTTGGGACACTTGAACATATATGTAGTGTTTGTATAGTTGCATGGAAAATTGTCTTATGTTGTGTGCATGTTATAACATCATAGATAATGATGTTATAGAGCTTATTTAAGAGTATAAGGAGCATTTAGGGATTAAGAGATGGATGAAAGTGCTTAAGGAGTGAAGAAGAGGAATTAAAAGAGGAAAAATGACCTTCCAACTAATGAAAATGAAGTACCATGATTTTATATTATTATAATAAGTTTATATATGCTAATTAGGGCAGAATTGAGGGGTAAGTCAGGAGGTATTGCAGAAAGAGAGTGAGAGAGAGCTAAGAAGAAGAAGAATAAGAAGAAGAAGAGAGGGAGAAAAGTGAGCTGCCTAACATTTTCTAATTCTGGGATAATAGGTCCTTGAGGCATTGAGGATAATAGTGAAAATAAGCCAGGACCATCTACGGCTAAATAAGCTTGAAGGATGAGGTAAGTAAATAACTAAAAGTACTATATGTATGATTGGTTAAATACCATGAACTTATATTCAATGGAATGAAATGTTGTTTAATATGATGATATTATGGAATACATAGATGAAAGATTGTTATACTATTGATTTATTTATTTTCATGACATATTGATAATAATATTTAATAGCCTATGTGGTGATAATATTTAATAGTATGTGTGTGAAAGAGATGATAACCTGTGTGGCAATAATAAAATAACCTGTGTGGCAATGATATAACAGTCTGTGTGGCAATGATATAATAGCCTGTGTGGCAAGGAGATGATAGCTTGTGTGGCAATGATAAAACAACCTGTGTGGCATAACCTATGTACCAATGATATAATGGCCTATGTGGCAATGATATGGTAGCCTGTGTGGCAAGGAGATGATAGCCTTTGTGGCAATGATAAAATAGCCTATGTGGCATAACCTGTGTAGCAATGATATAATAGCCTATGTGGCAATGATAAATAGTCTGTATGGCAATGATATGATAGCCTTTATGGCAAGGAGATGATAGCCTGTGTGGCAATGATAAAACAGCCTATGTGGCATAGCCTGTATGACAATGATATAATAGCATGTGTGGCAATGATATGACAGCCTGTGTGGCAAGAAGGTGATAGCTTGTATGACAATGATAAAATAACCTATGTGGCATAGCCTATGCGGCAATGATATAATAGCCTGTGTGGCAATGATAAAATAACCTGTGTGGTAATGATATGATAGCCTATGTGGCAAGGAGATGATAGGTTATGTGGCAATGATAAAATAGCTTATGTGGCATAGCCTGTGTGGCAATGATATAATAGCCTGTGTGATAATGATAAAACAGCCTGTGTGGCAATGATATAGTAGTCTGTGTGGCAACAACCTATGTGCCAATGATATAATAGCCTGTGTGGCAATAAAATATAATAGTTTGTGTGGCAATAAAATATAATAGCAAGTGTGGCAATAACCTTTGATAGCTTATGTGGTATTTTAGAGGAAAAACTCTTTATTTCGTACATGGATATAATGGTGAGTTATTTATGTTTAAATGTTGTTATGTTATTTGTGCAAAAACCTTTGAGAGCCTATGTGGCATTTAAGAGGAAGGACTCTTTATTTTGTACATAGATATGATGGTGAGTTATTTATGTTAAAATGTTGTTATGTTATTTATGCAATAACCTTTGATAGCCTATGTGGCATTTAAGAGGAAAGACTCTTTATTTCATACATGGATATGATGGTGAGTTATTTATGTTTAAATGTTGTTATGTATTTGTGCAATAACCTTTGATAGTCTATGTGGCATTTAAGAGGAAAGACTCTTTATTTCGCACATGGATATGATGATGAGTTATTTATGTTCAAATATTGTTACGTTATTTGAGATTGAAGTATCGTTATGCATTTACTTATTGACTTTGCAAACTCACTCTTTTGTATGAAATCTTATTTCAGGAAGAGTAGACTAAAGATTGCATCCAATATACTTTTCCAAGTCGTTGTGTAGCAGTGTAAGAGAGGTTGGGCCAGTATGCAGTCAATTAGTATTTTACTTTGTTTATTCATGTATGTTTTGTTGTAAATAGTTACTAAGTGGTGAACAAGAGACATAATGAAAAAAAATTTTAATCAGTTATTTTAAATGACAATGGATAGACATAGAGAGAAAATTAAATGATTATTAATTGGGGTGTCACATTGGGAGTCCCTCCTTGCCATCTTCTAGACTTCACAGAGTTTGGTGATACTCTAGAAAAAGAAGGTAATGATCAAGTAGAGGTTGGAGATGAGGCTGAAGGTGAAGATCAGGGTGAAGATGAAGATTTTTCTAGAGATGATTCTCCTTCTTTCTAGTTTAGGATATTTCTTGTATTTTTTTCTTTTTCTGCAAAAAATGTGATCTCATACAACTTATTTCAAAGATTATATAAGTTGTTTTTCTACTGAAATTTTGTGTTATGTGTTTGCTTTACTTTATATGTTTATGCATTTGCTCCATATGTTTACTTAACTACTTATAAATGTATTATTTTCCCTTATGAACCCTCTTTTTGATCTTGCCAAATGGGAAGAGAAAGAAAGAATCTAAGTCTAAAGGAGAGAGAAAATAACTTACAAATAATAGCATAAATTGAGGGGGAGCATCATACTATCATATTTAGGGTTTTTATAAATTTCACTTTGAATGATTGAATGCCATACTTAGGAAATTTCACCTTAAGTATTCATTGAATCATATTACACTCCAACTTCACATTTCTGCATTATTTTCCCAGAGGATCAATCTAAGTTGTCAAATAAAAAAGAAAGAGATTGTTGGACTAGGATGGTAAATCCTAAGTCTTGGACCTCTTCTGATCTTGACAAAGGAGATTGATCATATCTAATGTTTCAATTGAGTGTTGTTTTATAGAATTAAGTTAGGTTTCTAATTGAAAGTTGGAAGGATTGCATAATCCTCAAGACAACAAAGTTCATCTAAATTTGCGGTCAGTGGTCTGTAATTCACAATCGCGACTTAGTTAAAGGAAAGGGTGAAACTCGGCTAGACGGATTCACAGGCATCATCGCTGCCGCGACTCATCCAAAGATGGGAGTGGCAAAATCATAGACAAATTCACAGTGTGTGTCACACCTCGATCGCAATTGCGACTTCCAAAGTGATTAAAGAGGGAAGTCAGTCCACAATCATAGCATGCCAAATGTCTAAAGTATCCGTTGGAGAACAAAATTCATGAGGGCGACATTTTGGGTAGTGATCGCAATTCAAGAAGAAGAAGATTGTCTTTCAAATAGAAAATTTTGCATCCTTAGTCGTGCCCTATACAAATAAGAATCATGACTGCGGTTTTTGTGGGCAGTTCGAATGTAACAACTATATTTTCTTGATAGACCAATGAGAAGCTGCCACGTGGGCTAGCCGTTGAACACAAACAAGTTTTTTTGCCGTAATTTTTAGCTGCCATATGGAAATTTGGATTTTTGCAACCGTGATTGACCATTAGCAATCGCGACTCCTCCCTGACATGTAATTAATGCAGAATCTGCCTAACATGTCTTGGAGATTTTTTGAGCTTTAAAGTCTAACATCTCTTTGATGGATATGAGGTATAATAAACTCCACCAAATAGTGATAAATATGACAAATAAAGAGTTCATTACTTGTGTTGAAGCTCTTAATCTTTTGCTACTCATTTTCTTCTCTTCTTTATAAGATTGTAGGTGTTAGGTGTGAGCATTAAACACTAATTATAAGAAAGGTTATCATATGAGCCTGTGAAAACATTTAAGAGAGATTTTAGAAAACACTTGTAAGAGAGGTTATTGTTGAGCCTTGAAAATCCAAAGTGCAAAGGTTGTTGTGTGAGCCTTGAGAAGACAAAGTGTAAAAGTTAGGTATGAACTTAGAAAACACCATTCTAAGTTAGTGGAATACCCAATTGCAGAGAATTGGGGAGTGGACGTAGGGTTGATTATACCCAAACCACTATAAATCATGTGTCTTCTCTTCTATTCATTGCTTTATCCTCATACAGTTTATTTTATACACCAATTTAACCTCTATTTCTTCGTGCCTAGGGCCAACATAATTCTTAATGCCTATTAGACTTCAACATCAACCACTATAGAGATATGAACAATGCCCGTTATAGATTTTCAGGAAGATGAGAACCTGAAGCTTTATTTTCCAAGATCTTCTATTATAAAATAATGATTGTTGATGAATGTCTAATGCTCGTTGAAAAACCTCAATGCCAAATGCGTTATTAAGATTGTCTTGTTAGAGGGTCCAAAAACTTTAGCTCAAACTAAGCAGCTTTTCTAATGCTTATTGGTAAGATCCAACACCCATTTTGAGATCTTGAGAATTTTGCACAACTCAAGTTACTTAGTCCAATGCTTGTTGCGAAAATGCAATACCTGTTAAAAAATCAAAAACCATGCCTGTTGTGAAATTGTAATGGCCATTGCGAAGTTTAATATGCATAACTCATGTGTTTGAGTTATCTAATGCCTATTGTAGTAGAGGACAACATTTGTTTTAAGATCCAGAAGACTTTCCTCATGCTAGGGTGATATTCTAATACCTGTTAAGTTCCTTCAACTATTGTTGCTAGAGTTATAATGCCGACTAATTTATGGCAACACCCCTTAGACTATTAATCTTAGTTTGCTTGATCTTTACTCTTTTAGTTCTTAGGGTTTTTGAACATAACTCTTTCTCCAATCATCATGGTTCAATTGAATTATGTATATGCAAGAATTAACATAGATAACTTGGACAAAGGTTAGCTTTTAGATATATTTTTTATTATCAAAATAAGATTTAGTTCAATAAAGCTCTCTTTCAGGCAAGATAAAAATTACTCTTATGCCTACCCCCTTTTTATTTATAGCTCTATTAAAGTATACCCTCTACCCTTGAGGCTTAATTACTCCTAAACCTTCATTTAAAGATTGAGGATGTTCATATTCTCCTTCTTCGAGAGGTTGTTATGCTAACTACTCTAAAACTGTCGTCCCTCGATCACCTTTTTAACTACATACTTAATATCAAATTCAATCATTAAGATCAATCACTTTGCCAATCTTCTAGTCAAGGAAGAGGCCTTATGTAAATACTTAATCAAGTCAATCTTTGAAAACTCTTCCATAAAATATGATTAAAAATAATGCCTCAGCTTCTTTGTTGCTCAAACTAGTGCCAGATAGGTCTTCTCCACCTGATTATACTTCACTTCATAGGACAGTAACTTCTTGCTAAGATAGTACATTACGTGTTCATTTTCTATTCAATCTTCATGAGCTAACATTGCACCAACAGAATTGTCTTCGACTATTAGATACAAAGTCAATCATTTTTTGAGCTTCGATGGCTTTAATACTAGCAAGTTAGTCAGGTACTTTGTTATTCTCCTAAAGGCCTTTTGACATTATGCATTCCATTTTATCAGTTGATCCTTCCATAATAGCTTAAAGAATGACTCATAAATGGGAGTTAGTCTTGCTATGAACTAGCTAATGTACTATAAATGACCCAAAAACTTCAAATCTACTTTGTTGTCTTAGGTACAAGCATATCTTGAATTGCCTTTACTATATCAAGATCCACTTTAATTCCCTTTTTGCTAACCAAATGTCCTAATAGCTTATCAACGGTGGCCCTAAACACACAATTCTTCAAATTTAACCTTAAGTTATACTCATCGACCTTCTTTAAGACTTTCTCTAGAGCTTCAAAGCACCCTTCCTTAGTTTTTGATTCCACCATAATGTCATACACATACACTTCCACCTCTTTAAGGAACAAGTCATGTAACAGGGTAGTTGTCATTCGCTGGTATGTTGCTCCCTCTTTCTTTAGCCTAAATGACATCAACTTATAGTAATACATCCCTTAGTTTGTAATAAAAGCTATCTTCACTTTATCTACAATAGCCATGAGAATCTGGTGATACCTAAAGAATCCATCCATGAAGGAATATAAAACATAAGTCGTGGCGTTATTCATAAGTATGCCTGTTTATGATAAAGGAAAATTGTCCTTTAAGCATACCATTGTTCAGATCCCTATAATTGACACATATCTTTACTCTCTTGTCCTTTTTTAGTATTATTACTATATTGGCTAATGATTCAGGATATTTTACTCACTCTAAGAACTTGGCATTCAATTTCTTTGTTACTTCTTCCTTGACCAACTAGGCCTACTAAGGTCTAATTCTTTAAAGCTTTTACTTTATTGGTTTCATGTGTAGGTAAGTTAGAATTCTATGTTTTAGAATTTACCCATCAAGCCTAGGAATGTATTCATATGTCCAGGCAAAAGCCCTCTAATATTTTCTAAACAGGTGTTTAAACTTCCTTTACTCTTATAGTGTGACATCATTAGCGATGAGCAAGATCTTTAGATTTTCTTATATGCCAAGATTAAATGCAGTGATATGCATAAAATTAATGTTAAATATGCTCATGAAATGATGCATATTATGCATACTACCATCAAGAAACACATCACACAAGTAAGCGAATTCATCATTTAACGCTTTAAAAAGAAATACATCATCATCTTCAAAAAAGCTAGAAACAAAAACATCAGTAATAGTAAGAAAGTCAGCTTCATCTAGTTGGTTGACTAAAGTCTCTTTTGCCTGAGCATTTTTCTCTTTTCCACCCTTTACTTCATCAGTCAAAACCCCAAGATCAATATTTTACACACATCTGCCTCTTCCCCATTCTCTATACCATCAACAGCCTTCACAACTCCTTAAAAACTTTGTTTCATCTAGTTATCCCCTAGCTTAATCTTTAGGATATCTGCCTAAGGAGTTGCACCATCCACCATGGTAGGCCCAATCTCTGCCATAGAGCCCCTACACTTTTTTGCCACTTACTTCCTTAATAGAGTTCACAATCATGCTCTCTGTGTCCTCTAATTTTATCCTTATATAAACAAACTTAGTGTACTTGCATGGCCCAGTATGCTCCCACTATGGATCCACGAAGTAAGCACCTTGCTTTATTGAGTCAGACCCTTCCTTGGCATGATCTTCCCCAGGGGCCTATAAATTCTAATCCATCATATATTGCTCCTTTTGTTCATTAATAATCTTATTCTTGTCACTCCATGACCACATAAACTGAGGCCCATACAAAATTATAGGCAGACTTGATTCTTGATCATCCTTTCGTATCTACAACCTATTTATTTTTCTTCTTTCTCTTATTCTTACCATCCTCCTCTTCTAATATGTCTTGAAATTTTGATATCCTAATTTGCCAACATCCAACTAGAAAAGGCCTTTTTGAGTTCATTCATATCCTTGCTCAGTGACTTTTTTTTCTTAATTGCCTCTTGTCCAACTTCCTTAGTGGTCTCCTTTTCTTTCACAAAGAAATCTAATAATGGTTTGCCTAAGTCCCTTATTTATAGCTTTGACTTTTCATCATGATACTATTGTCATGTCCTTGTAGTATGAGTGGGAATTTTTGAAAACTTTGATATGCTAGTATAATTCTTCCATAACCCCTATCATGGAAGAAAATTCATATTCTTCATAATCCCATCACTTTAGGGTCTACCCATTTGTTAGTGACTCTAACAACTTGAAACCCTTGAAGATACAGAACAACCACACTTAAAGTTATACTATCTCCCTAACCTCAATACAGATGGTCACAATCGCTCCTTTATAACAAATCTTAACTTTTTGATGAATTATGAAAGGCAAACCAACTAATGGGTGTTACATGGTCTTCCTAAAAGAAGAAAAAAAATGATTAGAATGTCCAAGTTTGTGAATTCTACCATTGCCTCTACTATGCCTATCTTGACTAAGGTCTTAAACACACCCAAAGTTGGCCTCCTACTATCGTCATAAGCTCAAATGACACTATAAGAAGTTTCCAAATCTTTCTAAGATAATCCAAACTTATGTAGTAACTTTAATGGGCACATGTTATCACAAACCCATCATTAACCATCATAAATGGCATGTGTCTCCCCTTCACCTTAACTTGGATAAACAAGGCCAAGTTGTGATCCCTTCCTGTTGGTGCCAAATCCTCATCTGAAAAGTGATTTTACCCTTATGAGTCAACAATGCAACAATATCTATTGAGGCAGTATCCTTCAAGATACTTAGACTCAATATAACCTCAACCATGGCTGTTTTATGGTCCTCAAAGGTAATAAACAACTCCAACACATTGATATGGGCTGACTTCTCCTTCAAATATTTCACAGTAAGATGGTCATCTATTTTCTCCTTTATTATGAATATGTTTGCCTTCTTCTCAACCCTTATTTCCTTGAAAGCTTCCTTATTAGGGTAATATTTCCCGATACATGTCATATGGTTCACCTGCCTCACTTCTTTCTTTTCATCACTCTCCTCCCATAGTCGGATCATCCTTTTTCTCTTTTCTTCCTTTATTTCTTCATTTGAACTTTCCCATGGATTAATAGTGTAAATAACTAGAGTTTTCCTTATGACCTCCTTAATGGTAGCAATAACAACTTCCTTAGGAATTTCAAACTCTATCATGAATGTCCCCTGATTTGGGGAAGGAAAGTTATGATAGTTTGGGAGGGGGTTCCTTTGAATGATAGTTTGGGAGGGGTTCCTTTGAATGATAGGCCTTCCAAAATTTGGTGGAATAATTGTCTTGTTATTGATGAGAACTTGAATCTCATACCTCAATCTATAATAATTATCAATGATAGGACCTGCTCCTTGATGAAAAGTGCAATAAGCATTTGTGTTATACCCCCTAGGTAGTGGATTATAAGGTGGTCTCAGTACTAGAGGCTTCAACATTCTTATCTTCTGCAACCTTTTAAATGCCTTGGATTGAGGCATCCCCAAATCAATAAATCATCTTGGTGCTTTAATTGCATTTACATCGACCATATTGCATCCCTCGATTTGAGGCTAGGATGGGGCACTTCTTCTTCCCTCATATTATCTTCTTGACTTAAATTCCAAATCTTTATCCTACAAGCTTGCTTCTCGAAAATCCTCAAAGTTTCAAACAAACATTCATTTATTTCTAGTGTCAATGCTAGGCAGAGCACCTTTAACAATCATCCTAATTTTCTCTCTCTCCGTAGGCCCTATGGTATGCTCGAAAGCCATTTTCTTCCATCTTCTGATGTAGTCATTAAATTTCTCATTGGTTTTTTGCTTTAAAGATTTCAAGTCTTGCAATGTGACCTCTATATCGAAATTACAAGCGTAATGTCTCTTAAAAGCTTCTGCCAACTCCAAGTCTTCTCTGATAGTTTTTAGCTGGTTAAAGTACTAGGTTTTTATGGACCCTTCCAATGAAAACTTATAAAGCTCTAACATGGTATCCATTAGAACCTTGGACACCTTCATAACTAGTACATATGACTCGAAATGGTTTTTAGCATTCTAAATCCTTATAAATTTGGAAAGCTCAGGTATACCAAAATTAGTTGGTAGATTCTCAAGTGTGTGGGGTAGCAATTCTTTATTGTTTGTTCCCTTCTCTAAGTTTTAGCACCCAAAGCCTTCTATATTTTCTCCATTGTTTTTGGTGAAGTCATCAAATCAAGTAATCTTATTCTCACTCTCAATTGGTTTATCTAGAATAATAATAATACTCCTTACTTACCTGACAAGCTAACTTTCATAGTACTCCTTCATTCCAAAAAATCATCATCAATTACCATAGGTTGGCACACTTCCATCTGTGCTTTCCCTTTTTCAGTTCTATTAGTAGAGGTCTCCTCCTTTTCAAAATCTCGTTGATGCACTTGTTTACTTCAATGGCAATCATCTCTTTCATCTTGCAGTTGAAGTTAGCCATCCTTATTTAGTGTATAATTTTATATATTTTATAGTTTAATTCTTTTTAAAAGTTAGATTCTTAATTGAATTTAACCTATGAAAGAACCTTATAGAAGTCTATTTGTGTTTTGTATGGATACAAAGGGGAAAAGTGCCCAAAGATTAAGAGAAGGAAACTTGAGTACTTCTTTGTATTTTGGTCATAACTCCCTTTACAAAGCTCCAAATGAGGTGATTCAAAATCCATTAAAAAGATAAGACATAGGGCTACAACTTTATTTTTTTTTTTTACACTTAAGCTAATTGATCTATCTTCAATGTGAAAGTCGATCACAAAAGCATATAGTTGTGTGCCTTTGAGACACAATTGTGTGCCCAAGAAAATAAAGTTGAATAGAATGCATCAAAGTGCACACCCTCAATGCATGGCTGTGCACCCTTAGAGATTTCCAAACCCTTCAAACTCTCCCTTTTTCAATTACCCAAGCTTCCTACTTAGTAAACAACTTAAGGGCATTATTTAAGGAGCTAAAACCTTATGAATTGAAAGGGGAAAGGCATCAAATAACCATAAAAAAGCTAAGGAATCAATTAAGAAAGGGTTTATGAGCAAAAAGGAGTAAGAAGTTAATCATTCAAGAGTTGGAAGAATTAAAGTCCATGGCTTCAAATATTATTAGTTGATTATTTATTCTTCTTTTTCTTATATTATAAGCTAATTATCTTTAAGATAAGGTTGTAAATGGATCTTGTATAATTTATATTGAGTTTTCTTAATCTAAGTATTTTTTGTTTCTTTCATTATTTATGCTTGCAATTGTTTAGTGCTTGATGTTTGATTAACTAACTATTAGTCATAATAGGTTCATGAATTGACAATGGAGACATGCTTTTCATAAGATGAAACCTTCAACAACTCCCTTATTTTGTTATAAAGTTGAAGAACTCTAACAAGCCATTGCTATCCATAGAGTCTTATCTTGTGAGGTAATTGCTTGTTGTTTAGCTTTTGAGTTGAGGAACCTTTAGCTTAACATACTATTGTTTGTCAATTTCTACTTGAGAGGGATTAATTGATCACCATAATAACTCAATTGTAGCACTTGATGAATGAACCAATTAGACAAGGATTAGGAACGCATTAGAAAGCCACCAAGTGAAGTTGAACCTGACTAACTTTTTATATTGATTATTTTCTTTGTAATTATTTTGTTTATATTTTACTTAGTTTTAATTCTTATTTTAAACCTTTTTTTATATTGGATTTGTAGATAATGCAAAGAACATAATGCTTGGTACTTAATCACGATCCTCGTAGGAATGACATCCATACTCTTGTACACTTTATTACTTGACAACCTGTGCACTTGTAGCTCAAGGGGTTATTTATATAGCACTAACCTGCCATCAAGTTTTTGGTGTCGTTATCGGAGATTGGCGACATTAATACTAAGCAATTACTTCTCTATTAATCTAGAATTTTCTTTTTGTTTTTATACAATTTGTGTTTCTTGTACTTAATTATAACTTTATAACATGGATACACTCTAGGAATTATAAGCTCAAGTTTCTATCCTCACTAAATAAATAAATTTCATGGCTACTAATATGATTTCTTCTTATTTTTCATAGGTGATATACGAACTGTATGGGTAGATTGGTCATAAAAACATAGCTTGTCAAATAGGGAATTCCTTATATGGAGAATTTTAATTGCCAATCCTATGATTCTTATTATAATAACTAAATTCTTAGTTGGCATGATCATCTCAACTTTTCTTGGTCTAATGATAATTATTCCAACCCTAATTTTCAAGCCCCTCTTATTTTTCATGAATCGCCGACCTTTCAACCCTAAGAGGAAAAGTCTAATCTAGAAATCCTATTAGTGAAATTCATCACAAAAACTGAAGCTAGCTTAGTACAAAAAGATGAGATGATAAGTCTTCTAAATTTTTATCAACCACCAACCTTTCAACCGCAAGATGAAAAGTCTAACCTGGAAATCCTAGTAGCATAATTCCTCACCATAATTAATACTAAGATAGAGCAAATTCAAAGAAGATTAGATGCAAATTTAGAAAGTTATACTTCTTCCTCCTTCCATAATCTTGAGATTCAAATGTGACCAATGCATATTGATTTAAACTTTATATCTCATGGGATCTTACTAAGTACCTCAAAGCCCAATCTTATGGAGTAAGTTAAGAAGATTACATTAAATGGTAGTGAACTGATCAATTCAAAGGTGAAAGTGTAAAAGATGAGGAAAGAGCTAAGAATTAAAAATAAAGGGATGAAAAGCTAATTAAGGAAGATTATCCGAAAGAAGAAGGTGATCCTTATGTGCCTCCCAACCCCTATGTGCCTCTTATTCTATTTCCTTCAAGATTAAAGAAGTATAAGGAGTACAAAGAGCTAATTGAGGAATGCAAATTATAAGAAAAACCACTCACGAAGGAGAAGAAATGCTTAAGCATTGATGAATAAAAAGAGCATGAACATGAAGTTTGTCACCAAAAAGGAGGGAGTTTTAAGCTTGAACAATCTAAATTAGTGAGTAATGAAGGGGGTTTGATTGTCAAGAAAGGTAAGGTAAGTAATCCTTTCCCTATTAAAATTTATGATGTTAACCCGTCTTCTCTCTTCTTTATTAATGCATTGAACTATGATAAGGTAATAAAGACACCTTCTTATCTTTTGCATTTTGATAAATTACACCCATTTTCTTATCTTTATGATCATCTATATTTTGGAGAATAAGGTACCTCTTATTCTAATTTTTAAACACATAACCCAAGAATAAGAAAAGAGGTCTAGAAAAAGAAAGAGGTTTTTGAATTTGATCATCATGGATTTAAGGGATTTTAGTACAATGAATTTCATGTATCTAATCTTAATAAAGGATAATAAAAAATTCCTAGGTAAAACTTAAGTGACTGTCCTTATGGGTGAAGCTAATGACCTTAAATTAGCATGTTTTCTTTTTATATTTGTTATGTCTTTTTCCTTCAAGTTTTGTGTTTCTAGTTTTTTATTGATGCTTGTCTTGATGAACCGACTTTGTTTCTCTTGCCTTCATTAAGGCAATCCTTTTTTATGCCTCTTTTCTTTTTTGCATTCATTACATCATCGAGGATGATGATGAAATTAGCTTTAGGGGAATTAGGGATTTCATGTGCTAAATTTATGTTTTGAATGTTAAATTTGATAATTTAGATGAATAAGGAATAACTTTATGGTCTAAAGGTGAATAATCAATGAAGAATTTGATAACCATTTATTTAAATCATTTGAGTTGATTTTGCATATGATAATGATTTGGTCTTGGTTAATATGTTTGATTTATAGTTAATTATCACGACAAAACAATTTGAGAACAACTTGGTGAAATGTGGATTTCAAAATTGAAATTGATAATTATGCATGATTTAGGTAAATGGACACTTCTACACAAGCTAAAACTTGCTAAACCATTTTTTGAGGCAGAATATTGCAACTTAGAAACTTTAGGGAAATGATTAAGGCATTCTTTGATTGCCCAATTATTCCCCATCCATAGCTTAATTTACATTGACCATTATCACCCATTTTGAGCCTTTAAATATACTCCATTATAAGTGTAATTAGCATTTTCTTTCTTTAAGCCATTACCCTTATTGTAACCATATAATCTAAATGATCTTTTACCTCTCCTATCAAGAGAATGAGTTATAATATGGTTATATGATGGTGTAAATTGTTACTTATATGCATAATTATAAAGGTTACAAGAAAGGCATGTTAGTTATTAAATTGTGAGCATAAAGTCTAAATCAAGTTTGAGAGGGGCATGTATGAGAAAAGAACAAAAAGAAAGAAAGTAAAGATAAACAATGGAGAAAAATGTAAAGAAAACAAAGAATAATAGAAAGAAGAATAACCACCATGAACAAGTATGCATATGTATGGATGTGTTTTTGAAAGTCTTACAATGATAGTTGCACTCATTAATTACAATTACAATTTACATTATTGGTATAACTCATGTTTTAATATTATTTTCTTATCTTTGGACTTGACCACTTTTTGATAGCCTTAACCCTAGCCTTACATTACAAGCTTAAAAGCCTTATAATCCTTAAGTTGTTAAGATTTACATTAGTGGAAAAAGGTGGGATAGTTTTGCCTATGTCATGTATGACTTGTAAGAAGTCAAAGTTGAATATTTCTTAAGATATGTGTGATTAGAAATTGAAATTTGAATGAAATATATTGCCCAGACACTCTCACCTGCTCTATTGTGCTAATTGATTATAAATAAAAATATATTAATTAGGAACTTATTGTTGTTGTAAGTTTATTTGTTTAATTGATGAAAATTTTGGCTATCACTGAGGTAAACTTCTCCTTAGGACATTGGAACATATTCTTGATCATTTGAATTATTAGAATTTACTAGGATTAATTCTTGCTTAAAGACAAGTAAGAGGTTAATTATTTTTTCCAAGATCTCTAATGGTATGGTTGGTTCCATGATCAGGTCAACTTTCTAGCTTAGACTTGAAGTCTTACTCTTTATAGCAAGTCGATTGCCTCTTCTATTCCGTGAAGGTTTAGATAGAGCTATGATGGTTATAAGACAAAGGTTATCAATAGATGCATGAATAGGTAATCAATGCATAGATGCATGTTATGCACAAAGTCATTTTGCATAAGATCCTTCCAACCTTATTTCTCTCACACACAAGGTCTAATAGCTCTTTCCAATGTGAGTTCTTATTCTTATACCATCATGGGGTAAAGAATGTGCAAGATTGCCTCGGACTGGGAAGACTTAAAGTGTTGAAAGAACATATACACAATGGTACTAAAAGGAATAACTCTTTACTTTACTCGAAGAAACATGTACAAGTAAGGAATAAAATCCCTTGAATGAAAGAGTGATGTACACAAAAATTATTTACATGGTGAGGAAGGGAAAACATATAAGTGTTTACATATGGGGGATAATTACATAAAAAAGGGTAGGGTAATATTTATGCTTACATTAGGGATGCCTAACCAAGTTCTTTGAGGACTTTCACTTTCCTTTAATGAAGAAATGCAAACAAGAGGGATCACCTATTCCAAGGTAACATTAGCTCCTACATGCACCTATTAGTTGATAGAGTTGTTATAGTTGATGGTTCCCATAAGTTTGGGGGCGGTTGTCATGATCCCCCATTTGATATGCTTAAAGGTACTAGGTTCATGAGTGATAAATCCTCCTCACAATCTCTTAAGCCCAAATGGCTTAAGTTTCAAGTTTGGAGAACCATCAACTTGTCTGAGGACAACCTAGTGCTCATAGTGATAAGAATACATGAATGCAGTGGACTTGCTTAATAGCAAATTTAAAATGTTAAAAGTAAACTAAAGATTGAATGTGAAGTCAATTTTGGGTCCCTAGTAGAGTTGCCACTATAGATGCCTTAGGATTTTACTTGAACTAGTAGAATCTTACATGTGAATTTATCTTTTTATTGACCAATAAAGGGATTGAGAGGATATGGGTCTTCACATTAGTAATAACTGCAAGGTATGACTGATGATTAGACCAATAGAGGGTCCTTTTAGGCCTTGCACAATTTCAGAGCTTTTACTCTAAGATAATGATCATTGGGGATTGAAAGCAGGATAATACGTTGGTATCATCCATAAAAATATGGAGCCGCCATTTGACTTTTATTGAGACATGAAATAATGAAGGCAACATCTAAACCTAATCTAAGTTAATTAGAAGGCCCATTTCATCTTTAACCCATCAAAGATTGGGTTCAAAAATTATGAATAATTTAGGAAAGAGGTTAGGCACTCTTAAACTACCTCGACATTAGGATTCGACCTTCAGGCATCTTTGATTCACTTTTAATATTCTAACTGAGTCATTGATTAGTCTAATTAAAGCCTATAAACATGCATCTGAGCATGAGCCATTTAAACAAATCAAGTCACTAACTCCATAGGGAAGGGGTCATACATCATGGTAAAGGGGATGTCATGCATTCTCTAAAATGCGTAGGAAATGCATATAAATGAGGGGATTAGGTCTAATTAGACCTTAAAATGAGTTGTGGTGACTTAGGGTCTAAGGTTTATATGTTTGAGGGACGTTTGAGAGTTGATTTTCATATAGTCATCTTAGTATTTTCCATGCCTCCCCTTCCTCCCCTTCTCTTCAAATGAGAGGGGCATTTATAAGTGTTAGGTGAGTGCACTAGAGCCTAATATGGTTATGGTCTCACCATGGACGAATCCAATAATAGAGAGGGAGATGGATCTCTTAGAATTAGGGTTTGTATGCATGTTATACAACAAGGAATGGGCTATACATCTATCTGTCAAGGCTGTACAATCCTAGGTTTTTTGGGGGACCTGTTTCAAAATGTTTTATAGACTAGGGTTTTAGGATGGGTTGTATAGCCATGTACTAGGTTGTACAACCAAGGTTTATAGGTTATATAGCCTATCCTTCATAACAAGTAGTTTTGGGCTTGTCTTGGGTTTAATCTTTGGCATGGTTTTGGACTTAGTTTTTGGCTTAGCTTTGGGCTTTTTTAAGGTTTTCTAGGGTCTTTCACCTCTTTTTTTTTTTTTTTAGCAATTCCCTTTGTATTTGAGGGAATAGATTCTGTGATTTTCACTATTAGGCTTTGCATCCAGAGGTCTAAGATCTAATGCTTACACTAACCTTGAAGTCAAGTACAGATGCTTACACTAACCTTGAAGTCAGACTCTTAAGCTTTCTATACTTAAAATAAAAACAGTAACACTAAGATGTTTTGCACAACTCAAAGATAAACTTTCGAGACATTTTCAAAATTTTCTTCTAGTGTTCTAACCTTTAAATGAGGGTCCTTATATATGATAATAAAAAAAACTAGCTAGTAAAGATAGATGGAGTAGCTTGGAAACCTTTTAAAAAACTAGTTGTTAAATGCTTCAATGCCCTCAATAGTCATTGTATTCCTAATGTTTTTTTCAATGCTCGTTGAACCTTTCCAGTTCCAATCGAGATTATTAAAAAAATCTCATTGAACTTTTGACATGGTTATTAGCTTATCCATTTAGTTAACGTGCTTCCTAAAGGATTTTTCGTTACCCATTCAATTTCTTCCATGCTTGTTGAATACTTTCAATACCTATTTTGAGCTTTTTGATGGTCATTTTATGTAATAACCGTATTCCTATTTGCTCTGATACCAATAACTGTAATAGCCATTTCATTTACAAAACTCATACTATTCATGTCCATAATCTGTAATGCTACAATCGGTACCTATTAGAGCACTCAACATCTGGGATTTGCCCGTCGGCCCCGTGATGTCATACACACCGAGATTTGCACGTCTGCCCTGCATATGCATGACCCCTTTCTTATACCAAAACTATAACATCTAAATTCATTTATCAAACTAATAACTGTGACATCCATTTTTCTCATTTGTAAATTAGCTTTGATACCACAAATTGTAACGTCACAACGTGGCTACAGCTAGTACCTATCAGAGCACTCAACATTCGAGATTTGCCCATCAGCCATGCGATGTCATACACACCGAGATTTGTACGTCTGCCCCACGTGTGCTTGAATCCTCTGATAGCACCAACTGTAACTATCGTCTTCAGTTGCAAATCATGGCATTTCATGTTCAAAAATGCATACACATTAAGGTTTATTCATCATACATATATAATCCCATATGTATTTAATGTACACATGTGTTAACTAATGATAAGACCAGTGATCATAACTCGTTTCTATCAAATGTATGTACATGACGCAAGGAGAGAGAGTTGGAATTCAGCCAACGATCAGTGTTTTATGTGTCTTTATGCACCAAAATGTCCAAAGTCTATGCGTCAGTAACTGAAAATTAATGGCGATTTGGTGAGTCACGACTCAGTGAATAAAAACAATAATCAAATTCTCATGGCATAATCTATAATCAAATATCATCAAGATACATTGGAATAACAATTGACTATGCAAGTGCAAATGTAATAGCTTTGTTTTTGTTGTGACCGAGCAAGGCAAATGTTGCTCCCGGGATATTCATGTGATTCATGTAACATATGATTTGGGACCTATTGGTCCATCTTCTTGTAATTTATAAGTGTTTGACAAGTCGGCCACAATGCCCTTTTAGTTCCACATGCAAGTGCTTATTCACAATTGATATGCCAAGCAATCGTTAAGAACATTTAATTCTCACTTGGCCTGTACTCCCCTGTAACATGTAACAATTCAATCATTCTCACTTGACTTATATTTTCATGTAACATGTAACAATTCAATCATATATACATGTAATATAACATAATCATATCATATAATTATCACATACACTCATTGAATCCAATTATTGTTTTTACTTACCTTTTGATGTGACCAACCTTTATGGCAAGGCTTCTTCAAAGTATTGAGATCCTAACATTTGATACATACATGGTTATAAGTATATCAAAATGATTATGAATGCTTGGTATGCAGTTATGGCATGATTCATGCAAGTGTACCTAGTGTTTATACATATTTTCCTTATAT